>JABXNX010000427.1:0-17282 GCA_014843695.1 Archivesica marissinica | reverse complement strand
TCACATGTATTGCGTTCTGTCAATCGCAGTATGGTGTTCTGTCAATCACGAATGGCGTTCTGTCAATCACAGGTATGGCGTTCTGTCTATTACAGGTATGGCATTCTGTCAATCACAGGTATGGCTTTCTGTCTATCACACATATGGCCATTTGTCTATTACAGGTATAGCATTCTGTCAATCACAGGTATGGCGTTCTGCCTATCACAGGAATGGTGTTTTGTCATCACAGGTATGGCTTTCTGTCTATTACAGGTATGGCTTTCTGTCTATCACAGGTACGGCGTTCTGTCTATCATAGATAGGGCCTTCTATCAATCACAGGTATGGCATTCTGTCAATCGCAGGTATGGTGTTCTGTCAATCGATGGTATGGCGTTCTGTCAATCGCAGGTATGGTGTTCTGTCTATCACAGGTATGGCATTCTGTCGATCACAGGTATGGCATTATGTCAATCACAAGTATGGCGTTCTGTCTAGCACAGGTATGGCCTTCTGTAAATCGTAAGTATAGTGTTCTCTCAATCAAAGGTATGGCGTTCTGTCTATCACAGGTACGGCGTTCTGTCTATCATAGATAGGGCCTTCTATCAATCATAGGTATGGTGTTCTGTCTATCATATGTATGGCATTCTATCAATCACAAGTATGGCGTTCTGTCAATCACAGATAGGGACTTTTGGCAATCACCGGTATGACGTTCTGTCAATCGCAGGTATGGCGTTCTGTCAATTGCAGGTATGGTGTTCTGTCAATCACAGGTATGGCATTCAGTCAATCACAGGTATGGCGTTCTGTCAATCGCAAGTATGGTGTTCTGTCAATCACAGAAATGGCGTTCTGTCAATCACAGGTATGGCGTTCTGTCTATCACAGGTATGGTGTTTTGTCAATCACAGGTATGGCATTCTGTCAATCACAGGTATGGTGTTCTGTCTATCTCAGGTATGGTGTTCTGTCAATCGCATGTATGGCGTTCTGTCAATCGCAGGTATAGCCTTCTGTCAATCACAGGTATGGCATTCAGTCAATCACAGGTATGGCGTTCTGTCAATCGCAAGTATGGTGTTCTGTCAATCACAGAAATGGCGTTCTGTCAATCACAGGTATGGCGTTCTGTCTATTACAGGTATGGCATTCTGTCAATCACAGGTATGGCGTTCTGTCTATCACACATAGGGCCATTTGTCTATTACAGGTATAGCATTCTGTCAATCACAGGTATGGCGTTCTGCCTATCACAGGAATGGTGTTTTGTCAATCACAGGTATGGCGTTCTGTCTATTACAGGTATGGCATTCTGTCAATCACAGGTATGGCGTTCTGTCTATCACACATAGGGCCTTTTGTCTATTACAGGTATAGCATTCTGTCAATCACAGGTATGGCGTTCTGCCTATCACAGGAATGGTGTTTTGTCAATCACAGGTATGGCGTTCTGTCTATCACAGGTATGGTGTTCTGTCAATCGAAGGGATGGTGTTCTGTCAATCAAAGGTATGGTGTTCTGCCAATCACAGGTATTTCATTCTGTCAATCACAGGTATGGCATTCTGTCAATCACAGGTATGGCATTCTGTCTATCATAGATATGGCGTTCTGTTTAGCATAAGTATGGCGTTCTGTCAATCACAGGTATGGCATTCTGTCTATCATAGGTATGGCGTTCTGTCTATCACAGGTATGGTGTTTTGTCAATCACATGTATGGCGTTCTGTCTATCACAGGTATGGTGTTCTGTCTAGTACAGGTATGGCGTTCTGTCTATTACAGGTATGGCATTCTGTCAATCACAGATATGACGTTCTGTCAATCACAGATAGGGCCTTCTGTTAATCACAGGTATGGCGTTCTGTCAATCACATGTATGGCGTTCTGTCAATAACAGGTATGGCGTTCTGTCTAGCACAGGTATTGCATTCAGTCTAGGATAGGTATGGCCTTCTGTCAGATGTAAGTATAGTGTTCTCTCAATCGCAGGTATGGCGTTCTGTCTATCACAGGTATGGCGTTCTGTTTATCACACTTATGGTGTTTTGTCTAGCACAGGTATGACGTTCTGTCAATCATAGGTATGGTGTTCTGTCTATCATAGGTATGGCATTCTATCAATCACAGGTATGGCGTTCTGTCAATCACAGATAGGGACTTTTGGCAATCACCGGTATGACGTTCTGTCAATCGCATGTATGGTATTCTGTCAATCACAAGTATGGCATTCTGTCTAGCACAGGTATGGCGTTCTGTCTATTACAGGTATGGCATTCTGTCAATCACAGATATTGCGTTCTGTCAATCACAGGTATGGCGTTCTGTCAATAACAGATATGGCGTCTAGCAACGGTATAGCGTTCTGTCTAGCACAGGTATGGCGTTCTGTCTGGCAAAGATATTGTGTTCTGTCTAGCACAGGTATGGCCTTCTGTCTATCATATGTATAGTGTTCTCTCAATCACAGGTATTGCATTATGTCAATCACAGGAATGGCGTTCTGTCTAACACAGGTATGGCGTTCTGTCTATTACAGGTATGGCATTCTGTCAATCACAGATATGGCGTTCTGTCAATCACAGATAGGGCCTTTTGTCAATCACAGGTATGGCGTTCTGTCAATCGCAGGTATGGCGTTCTGTCAATCGATGGTATGGTGTTCTGTCAATCGCAGGTATGGTTTTCTGTCAATCACAGGTATGGCGTTCTGTCTATCACAGGTACGGCGTTCTGTCTATCATAGATAGGGCCTTCTATCAATCACAGGTATGGCATTCTGTCTACCACAGGTATGGTGTTTTGTCAATCACAGGTATGGCGTTCTGTCAATCGCAGGTATGGCGTTCTGTCAATCGATGGTATGGCGTTCTGTCAATCGCAGGTATGTCATTCTGTCTATCACAGGTATGGCGTTCTGTTTATCACACTTATGGTGTTTTGTCTAGCACAGGTATGACGTTCTGTCAATCATAGGTATGGTGTTCTGTCTATCATAGGTATGGTGTTTGTCTATCAAGGTATGGCATTCTATCAATCACAGGTATGGCGTTCTGTCTATCACAGGTACGGCGTTCTGTCTATCATAGATAGGGCCTTCTATCAATCACAGGTATGGCATTCTGTCTACCCAGGTATGGTGTTTTTTCAATCACAGGTATGCGTTCTGTCAATCGCAGGTAGCGTTCTGTCAATCGATGGTATGGCTTTCTGTCAATCGCAGGTATCATTCTGTCTATCACAGGTATGGCGTTCTGTCAATCACAGGTATGTGTTCTGTCTATCACAGGTATGGCGTTTGTATCATAGGTATGTGTTCTGTCTACATAGGTATGGCATTCTATCAATCACAGGTATGTGTTCTTTGTCAATCACAGATTAGGGATTTGGCAATCCCGTATGGCGTTCTGTCAATCGCAGGTATGGTGTTCTGTCAATCACAGGTATGGCGTTCTGTCAATCACAGGTATGGCATTCTGTCAATCACAAGTATGGCGTTCTGTCTAGCACAGGTATGGCCTTCTGTCAATCGTAAGTATAGTGTTCTCTTTATCACAGGTATGGCGTTCTGTCTATCACAGGTACGGCGTTCTGTCTATCATAGATAGGGCCTTCTATCAATCACAGGTATGGCATTCTGTCTACCACAGGTATGGTGTTTTTTCAATCACAGGTATGGCGTTCTGTCAATCGCAGGTATGGCGTTCTGTCAATCGATAGTATGGCGTTCTGTCAATCGCAGGTATGTCATTCTGTCTATCACAGGTATGGCGTTCTGTTTATCACACTTATGGTGTTTTGTCTAGCACAGGTATGACGTTCTGTCAATCATAGGTATGGTGTTCTGTCTATCATAGGTATGGCATTCTATCAATCACAGGTATGGCGTTCTGTCAATCGCAGGTATGGCGTTCTGTCAATCACAGGTATGGCGTTCAATCAATTACAGGTATGGCGTTCTGTCAATCGCAGGTTTGGCCTTCTGTCAATCGCAGGTATGGCATTCTGTCAATCACAGGTATGGCGTTCTGTCTAGCACAGGTATGGCCTTCTGTCAATCGTAAGTATCGTGTTCTCTCAATCACAGGTATGGCGTTCTGTCAATCACAGGTACGGCTTTCTGTCTATCATAGATAGGGCCTTCTATCAATCACAGGTATGGCGTTCTGTCAATCACAGGTATGGTGTTCTGTCTATCACAGGTATGGTGTTCTGTCTATCACAGATAGGGCCTTCTGTCAATCACAGGTATGGCGTTCTGTCCAGCACAGGTATGGTGTTCTGTCAATTGCAGGTATGGCGTTCTGTCAATCACAGTTATGGTATTCTGTCAATCACAGGTATGGCATTCTGTCTAGCACAGGTATGGCGTTCTGTCTATTACAGGTATGGCATTCTGTCAATCACAGATATTGCGTTCTGTCAATCACAGGTATGGCGTTCTGTCAATAACAGATATGGCGTCTAGCAACGGTATAGCGTTCTGTCTAGCACAGGTATGGCGTTCTGTCTGGCAAAGATATTGTGTTCTGTCTAGCACAGGTATGGCCTTCTGTCTATCATATGTATAGTGTTCTCTCAATCACAGGTATTGCATTATGTCAATCACAGGAATGGCGTTCTGTCTAACACAGGTATGGCGTTCTGTCTATTACAGGTATGGCATTCTGTCAATCACAGATATGGCGTTCTGTCAATCACAGATAGGGCCTTTTGGCAATCACAGGTATGGCGTTCTGTCAATCGCAGGTATGGCGTTCTGTCAATCGATGGTATGGTGTTCTGTAAATCGCAGGTATGGTTTTCTGTCTATCATAGGTATGGCGTTCTGTCTATCACAGGTATGGTGTTTTGTCAATCACATGTATGGCGTTCTGTCTATCACAGGTATGGTGTTCTGTCTAGTACAGGTATGGCGTTCTGTCTATTACAGGTATGGCATTCTGTCAATCACAGATATGACGTTCTGTCAATCACAGATAGGGCCTTCTGTTAATCACAGGTATGGCGTTCTGTCAATCACATGTATGGCGTTCTGTCAATAACAGGTATGGCGTTCTGTCTAGCACAGGTATTGCATTCAGTCTAGGATAGGTATGGCCTTCTGTCAGATGTAAGTATAGTGTTCTCTCAATCGCAGGTATGGCGTTCTGTCTATCACAGGTATGGCGTTCTGTTTATCACACTTATGGTGTTTTGTCTAGCACAGGTATGACGTTCTGTCAATCATAGGTATGGTGTTCTGTCTATCATAGGTATGGCATTCTATCAATCACAGGTATGGCGTTCTGTCAATCACAGATAGGGACTTTTGGCAATCACCGGTATGACGTTCTGTCAATCGCATGTATGGTATTCTGTCAATCACAGGTATGGCATTCTGTCTAGCACAGGTATGGCGTTCTGTCTATTACAGGTATGGCATTCTGTCAATCACAGATATTGCGTTCTGTCAATCACAGATATGGCGTTCTGTCAATAACAGATATGGCGTCTAGCAACGGTATAGCGTTCTGTCTAGCACAGGTATGGCGTTCTGTCTGGCAAAGATATTGTGTTCTGTCTAGCACAGGTATGGCCTTCTGTCTATCATATGTATAGTGTTCTCTCAATCACAGGTATTGCATTCTGTCAATCACAGGTATGGCGTTCTGTCTAACACAGGTATGGCGTTCTGTCTATTACAGGTATGGCATTCTGTCAATCACAGATATGGCGTTCTGTCAATCACAGATAGGGCCTTTTGGCAATCACAGGTATGGCGTTCTGTCAATCGCAGGTATGGCGTTCTGTCAATCGATGGTATGGTGTTCTGTCAATCGCAGGTATGGTGTTCTGTCAATCACAGGTATGGCGTTCTGTCTATCACAGGTACGGCGTTCTGTCTATCATAGATAGGGCCTTCTATCAATCACAGGTATGGCATTCTGTCTACCACAGGTATGGTGTTTTGTCAATCACAGGTATGGCGTTCTGTCAATCGCAGGTATGGCGTTCTGTCAATCGATGGTATGGCGTTCTGTCAATCGCAGGTATGTCATTCTGTCTATCACAGGTATGGCGTTCTGTTTATCACACTTATGGTGTTTTGTCTAGCACAGGTATGACGTTCTGTCAATCATAGGTATGGTGTTCTGTCTATCATAGGTATGGCATTCTATCAATCACAGGTATGGCGTTCTGTCTATCACAGGTACGGCGTTCTGTCTATCATAGATAGGGCCTTCTATCAATCATAGGTATGGTGTTCTGTCTATCATAGGTATGGCATTCTATCAATCACAGGTATGGTGTTCTGTCAATCACAGATAGGGACTTTTGGCAATCACCGGTATGACGTTCTGTCAATCGCATGTATGGTGTTCTGTCAATCACAGGTATGGCGTTCTGACAATCACAGGTATGGCATTCTGTCAATCACAAGTATGGCGTTCTGTCTAGCACAGGTATGGCCTTCTGTCAATCGTAAGTATAGTGTTCTCTTTATCACAGGTATGGCGTTCTGTCTATCACAGGTACGGCGTTCTGTCTATCATAGATAGGGCCTTCTATCAATCACAGGTATGGCATTCTGTCTACCACAGGTATGGTGTTTTTTCAATCACAGGTATGGCGTTCTGTCAATCGCAGGTATGGCGTTCTGTCAATCGATAGTATGGCGTTCTGTCAATCGCAGGTATGTCATTCTGTCTATCACAGGTATGGCGTTCTGTTTATCACACTTATGGTGTTTTGTCTAGCACAGGTATGACGTTCTGTCAATCATAGGTATGGTGTTCTGTCTATCATAGGTATGGCATTCTATCAATCACAGGTATGGCGTTCTGTCAATCGCAGGTATGGCGTTCTGTCAATCACAGGTATGGCGTTCAATCAATTACAGGTATGGCGTTCTGTCAATCGCAGGTTTGGCCTTCTGTCAATCGCAGGTATGGCATTCTGTCAATCACAGGTATGGCGTTCTGTCTAGCACAGGTATGGCCTTCTGTCAATCGTAAGTATCGTGTTCTCTCAATCACAGGTATGGCGTTCTGTCAATCACAGGTACGGCTTTCTGTCTATCATAGATAGGGCCTTCTATCAATCACAGGTATGGCGTTCTGTCAATCACAGGTATGGTGTTCTGTCTATCACAGGTATGGTGTTCTGTCTATCACAGATAGGGCCTTCTGTCAATCACAGGTATGGCGTTCTGTCCAGCACAGGTATGGTGTTCTGTCAATTGCAGGTATGGCGTTCTGTCAATCACAGTTATGGTATTCTGTCAATCACAGGTATGGCATTCTGTCAATCACAGGTATGGCATTCTGTCTATCATAGATATGGCGTTCTGTTTAGCATAAGTATGGCGTTCTGTCAATCACAGGTATGGCATTCTGTCTATCATAGGTATGGCGTTCTGTCTATCACAGGTATGGTGTTTTGTCAATCACATGTATGGCGTTCTGTCTATCACAGGTATGGTGTTCTGTCTAGTACAGGTATGGCGTTCTGTCTATTACAGGTATGGCATTCTGTCAATCACAGATATGACGTTCTGTCAATCACAGATAGGGCCTTCTGTTAATCACAGGTATGGCGTTCTGTCAATCACATGTATGGCGTTCTGTCAATAACAGGTATGGCGTTCTGTCTAGCACAGGTATTGCATTCAGTCTAGGATAGGTATGGCCTTCTGTCAGATGTAAGTATAGTGTTCTCTCAATCGCAGGTATGGCGTTCTGTCTATCACAGGTATGGCGTTCTGTTTATCACACTTATGGTGTTTTGTCTAGCACAGGTATGACGTTCTGTCAATCATAGGTATGGTGTTCTGTCTATCATAGGTATGGCATTCTATCAATCACAGGTATGGCGTTCTGTCAATCACAGATAGGGACTTTTGGCAATCACCGGTATGACGTTCTGTCAATCGCATGTATGGTATTCTGTCAATCACAAGTATGGCATTCTGTCTAGCACAGGTATGGCGTTCTGTCTATTACAGGTATGGCATTCTGTCAATCACAGATATTGCGTTCTGTCAATCACAGGTATGGCGTTCTGTCAATAACAGATATGGCGTCTAGCAACGGTATAGCGTTCTGTCTAGCACAGGTATGGCGTTCTGTCTGGCAAAGATATTGTGTTCTGTCTAGCACAGGTATGGCCTTCTGTCTATCATATGTATAGTGTTCTCTCAATCACAGGTATTGCATTATGTCAATCACAGGAATGGCGTTCTGTCTAACACAGGTATGGCGTTCTGTCTATTACAGGTATGGCATTCTGTCAATCACAGATATGGCGTTCTGTCAATCACAGATAGGGCCTTTTGGCAATCACAGGTATGGCGTTCTGTCAATCGCAGGTATGGCGTTCTGTCAATCGATGGTATGGTGTTCTGTCAATCGCAGGTATGGTTTTCTGTCAATCACAGGTATGGCGTTCTGTCTATCACAGGTACGGCGTTCTGTCTATCATAGATAGGGCCTTCTATCAATCACAGGTATGGCATTCTGTCTACCACAGGTATGGTGTTTTGTCAATCACAGGTATGGCGTTCTGTCAATCGCAGGTATGGTCGTTCTGTTCAATCGATGGTATGGCGTTCTGTCAATCGCAGTGTGTCATTCTGTCTATCACAGGTATGGCGTTCTGTTTATCACAGGTATGGTGTTTTGTCTAGCACAGGTATGGACGTTCTGTCAATCACAGGTATGGCGTTCTGTCTATCACAGGTATGGCGTTCTGTCAATCACAGGTATGGCGTTCTGTCTATCACAGGTATGGCGTTCTGTCTATCAAAGGTATGGCGTTCTGTCAATCACAGGTATGGTGTTCTGTCTATCACAGGTATGGCGTTCTGTCAATCACAGGTATGGTGTTCTGTCAATCACGGGTATGACGTTCTGTCAATCGCAGGTATGGGTTCTGTCAATCGCAGGTATGGTGTTCTGTCAATCACAGGTATGGCGTTCTGTCAATCACAGGTATGGCATTCTGTCAATCACAAGTATGGCGTTCTGTCTAGCACAGGTATGGCCTTCTGTCAATCGTAAGTATAGTGTTCTCTCAATCACAGGTATGGCGTTCTGTCTATCACAGGTACGGCGTTCTGTCTATCATAGATAGGGCCTTCTATCAATCACAGGTATGGCATTCTGTCTACCACAGGTATGGTTTTTTCAATCACAGGTATGGCGTTCTGTCAATCGCAGGTATGGCGTTCTGTCAATCGATAGTATGGCGTTCTGTCAATCGCAGGTATGTCATTCTGTCTATCACAGGTATGGCGTTCTGTTTATCACACTTATGGTGTTTTGTCTAGCACAGGTATGACGTTCTGTCAATCATAGGTATGGTGTTCTGTCTATCATAGGTATGGCATTCTATCAATCACAGGTATGGCGTTCTGTCAATCGCAGGTATGGCGTTCTGTCAATCACAGGTATGGCGTTCAATCAATCACAGGTATGGCGTTCTGTCAATCGCAGGTTTGGCCTTCTGTCAATCGCAGGTATGGCATTCTGTCAATCACAGGTATGGCGTTCTGTCTAGCACAGGTATGGCCTTCTGTCAATCGTAAGTATCGTGTTCTCTCAATCACAGGTATGGCGTTCTGTCAATCACAGGTACGGCTTTCTGTCTATCATAGATAGGGCCTTCTATCAATCACAGGTATGGCGTTCTGTCAATCACAGGTATGGTGTTCTGTCTATCACAGGTATGGTGTTCTGTCTATCACAGATAGGGCCTTCTGTCAATCACAGGTATGGCGTTCTGTCCAGCACAGGTATGGTGTTCTGTCAATTGCAGGTATGGCGTTCTGTCAATCACAGTTATGGTATTCTGTCAATCACAGGTATGGCATTCTGTCTAGCACAGGTATGGCGTTCTGTCTATTACAGGTATGGCATTCTGTCAATCACAGATATTGCGTTCTGTCAATCACAGATAGGGCCTTTTGGCAATCACAGGTATGGCGTTCTGTCAATAACAGATATGGCGTCTAGCAACGGTATAGCGTTCTGTCTAGCACAGGTATGGCGTTCTGTCTGGCAAAGATATTGTGTTCTGTCTAGCACAGGTATGGCCTTCTGTCTATCATATGTATAGTGTTCTCTCAATCACAGGTATTGCATTCTGTCAATCACAGGTATGGCGTTCTGTCTAACACAGGTATGGCGTTCTGTCTATTACAGGTATGGCATTCTGTCAATCACAGATATGGCGTTCTGTCAATCACAGATAGGGCCTTTTGGCAATCACAGGTATGGCGTTCTGTCAATCGCAGGTATGGCGTTCTGTCAATCGATGGTATGGTGTTCTGTCAATCGCAGGTATGGTTTTCTGTCAATCACAGGTATGGCGTTCTGTCTATCACAGGTACGGCGTTCTGTCTATCACAGGTATGGCGTTCTGTCAATCACAGGTATGGCGTTCTGTCAATCATGGTATGGTGTTCTGTCAATCACAGGTATGGCGTTCTGTCAATCACAGTATGGCGTTCTGTCAATCACAGGTACGGCGTTCTGTCTATCATAGATAGGGCCTTCTATCAATCACAGGTATGGCATTCTGTCTACCACAGGTATGGTGTTTTGTCAATCACAGGTATGGCGTTCTGTCAATCGCAGGTATGGCATTCTGTCTATCACAGGTATGGCGTTCTGTTTATCACACTTATGGTGTTTTGTCTAGCACAGGTATGACGTTCTGTCAATCATAGGTATGGTGTTCTGTCTATCATAGGTATGGCATTCTATCAATCACAGGTATGGCGTTCTGTCTATCACAGGTACGGCGTTCTGTCTATCATAGATAGGGCCTTCTATCAATCATAGGTATGGTGTTCTGTCTATCATATGTATGGCATTCTATCAATCACAAGTATGGCGTTCTGTCAATCACAGATAGGGACTTTTGGCAATCACCGGTATGACGTTCTGTCAATCGCAGGTATGGCGTTCTGTCAATTGCAGGTATGGTGTTCTGTCAATCACAGGTATGGCATTCAGTCAATCACAGGTATGGCGTTCTGTCAATCGCAAGTATGGTGTTCTGTCAATCACAGAAATGGCGTTCTGTCAATCACAGGTATGGCGTTCTGTCTATCACAGGTATGGTGTTTTGTCAATCACAGGTATGGCATTCTGTCAATCACAGGTATGGTGTTCTGTCTATCTCAGGTATGGTGTTCTGTCAATCGCATGTATGGCGTTCTGTCAATCGCAGGTATAGCCTTCTGTCAATCACAGGTATGGCATTCAGTCAATCACAGGTATGGCGTTCTGTCAATCGCAAGTATGGTGTTCTGTCAATCACAGAAATGGCGTTCTGTCAATCACAGGTATGGCGTTCTGTCTATTACAGGTATGGCATTCTGTCAATCACAGGTATGGCGTTCTGTCTATCACACATAGGGCCATTTGTCTATTACAGGTATAGCATTCTGTCAATCACAGGTATGGCGTTCTGCCTATCACAGGAATGGTGTTTTGTCAATCACAGGTATGGCGTTCTGTCTATTACAGGTATGGCATTCTGTCAATCACAGGTATGGCGTTCTGTCTATCACACATAGGGCCTTTTGTCTATTACAGGTATAGCATTCTGTCAATCACAGGTATGGCGTTCTGCCTATCACAGGAATGGTGTTTTGTCAATCACAGGTATGGCGTTCTGTCTATCACAGGTATGGTGTTCTGTCAATCGAAGGGATGGTGTTCTGTCAATCAAAGGTATGGTGTTCTGCCAATCACAGGTATTGCATTCTGTCAATCACAGGTATGGCATTCTGTCAATCACAGGTATGGCATTCTGTCTATCATAGATATGGCGTTCTGTTTAGCATAAGTATGGCGTTCTGTCAATCACAGGTATGGCATTCTGTCTATCATAGGTATGGCGTTCTGTCTATCACAGGTATGGTGTTTTGTCAATCACATGTATGGCGTTCTGTCTATCACAGGTATGGTGTTCTGTCTAGTACAGGTATGGCGTTCTGTCTATTACAGGTATGGCATTCTGTCAATCACAGATATGACGTTCTGTCAATCACAGATAGGGCCTTCTGTTAATCACAGGTATGGCGTTCTGTCAATCACATGTATGGCGTTCTGTCAATAACAGGTATGGCGTTCTGTCTAGCACAGGTATTGCATTCAGTCTAGGATAGGTATGGCCTTCTGTCAGATGTAAGTATAGTGTTCTCTCAATCGCAGGTATGGCGTTCTGTCTATCACAGGTATGGCGTTCTGTTATCACAGTATGGTGTTCTGTCTAGCACAGGTATGGCGTTCTGTCAATCATAGGTATGGTGTTCTGTCTATCACAGGTATGGCATTCTGTCAATCACAGGTATGGCGTTCTGTCAATCACAGGTATGGCGTTCTGTCAATCACAGGTATGGCGTTCTGTCAATCGCAGGTATGGTATTCTGTCAATCACAGGTATGGCATTCTGTCAATCACAGGTATGGCGTTCTGTCTATCACAGGTATGGCGTTCTGTCAATCACAGGTATGGCGTTCTGTCAATCACAGGTATGGCGTTCTGTCAATCACAGGTATGGCGTTCTGTCTATCACAGGTATGGCGTTCTGTCTAGCAAAGGTATTGCGTTCTGTCTAGCACAGGTATGGCCTTCTGTCTATCATAGGTATAGTGTTCTGTCAATCACAGGTATGGCGTTCTGTCAATCACAGGTATGGCGTTCTGTCTATCACAGGTATGGCGTTCTGTCTATTACAGGTATGGCATTCTGTCAATCACAGGTATGGCGTTCTGTCAATCACAGGTATGGCGTTCTGTCAATCACAGGTATGGCATTCTGTCAATCACAGGTATGGCGTTCTGTCAACAGGTATGGTGTTCTGTCAATCGCAGGTATGGTTTCTGTCAATCACAGGTATGGCGTTCTGTCTATCACAGGTACGGCGTTCTGTCTATCATAGATAGGGCCTTCTATCAATCACAGGTATGGCATTCTGTCTACCACAGGTATGGTGTTTTTTCAATCACAGGTATGGCGTTCTGTCAATCGCAGGTATGGCGTTCTGTCAATCGATGGTATGGCGTTCTGTCAATCGCAGGTATGTCATTCTGTCTATCACAGGTATGGCGTTCTGTTTATCACACTTATGGTGTTTTGTCTAGCACAGGTATGACGTTCTGTCAATCATAGGTATGGTGTTCTGTCTATCATAGGTATGGCATTCTATCAATCACAGGTATGGCGTTCTGTCAATCGCAGGTATGGCGTTCTGTCAATCACAGGTATGGCGTTCTATCAATCACAGGTATGGCGTTCTGTCAATCGCAGGTTTGGCCTTCTGTCAATCGCAGGTATGGCATTCTGTCAATCACAGGTATGGCGTTCTGTCTAGCACAGGTATGGCCTTCTGTCAATCGTAAGTATCGTGTTCTCTCAATCACAGGTATGGCGTTCTGTCAATCACAGGTACGGCTTTCTGTCTATCATAGATAGGGCCTTCTATCAATCACAGGTATGGCGTTCTGTCAATCACAGGTATGGTGTTCTGTCTATCACAGGTATGGTGTTCTGTCTATCACAGATAGGGCCTTCTGTCAATCACAGGTATGGCGTTCTGTCCAGCACAGGTATGGTGTTCTGTCAATTGCAGGTATGGCGTTCTGTCAATCACAGTTATGGTATTCTGTCAATCACAGGTATGGCATTCTGTCTAGCACAGGTATGGCGTTCTGTCTATTACAGGTATGGCATTCTGTCAATCACAGATATTGCGTTCTGTCAATCACAGGTATGGCGTTCTGTCAATAACAGATATGGCGTCTAGCAACGGTATAGCGTTCTGTCTAGCACAGGTATGGCGTTCTGTCTGGCAAAGATATTGTGTTCTGTCTAGCACAGGTATGGCCTTCTGTCTATCATATGTATAGTGTTCTCTCAATCACAGGTATTGCATTCTGTCAATCACAGGTATGGCGTTCTGTCTAACACAGGTATGGCGTTCTGTCTATTACAGGTATGGCATTCTGTCAATCACAGATATGGCGTTCTGTCAATCACAGATAGGGCCTTTTGTCAATCACAGGTATGGCGTTCTGTCAATCGCAGGTATGGTGTTCTGTCAATCACAGGTATGGCGTTCTGTCTATCACAGGTACGGCGTTCTGTCTATCATAGATAGGGCCTTCTATCAATCACAGGTATGGCATTCTGTCTACCACAGGTATGGTGTTTTGTCAATCACAGGTATGGCGTTCTGTCAATCGCAGGTATGGCGTTCTGTCAATCGATGGTATGGCGTTCTGTCAATCGCAGGTATGTCATTCTGTCTATCACAGGTATGGCGTTCTGTTTATCACACTTATGGTGTTTTGTCTAGCACAGGTATGACGTTCTGTCAATCATAGGTATGGTGTTCTGTCTATCATAGGTATGGCATTCTATCAATCACAGGTATGGCGTTCTGTCTATCACAGGTACGGCGTTCTGTCTATCATAGATAGGGCCTTCTATCAATCACAGGTATGGCATTCTGTCAATCGCAGGTATGGTGTTCTGTCAATCACAGGTATGGCATTCTGTCAATCACAGGTATGGCATTATGTCAATCACAAGTATGGCGTTCTGTCTAGCACAGGTATGGCCTTCTGTCAATCGTAAGTATAGTGTTCTCTCAATCACAGGTATGGCGTTCTGTCAATCACAGGTACGGCGTTCTGTCTATCACAGGTATGGCGTTCTGTCTATCACAGGTATGGCCTTCTGTCAATGTAAGTATGTGTTCTCTCAATCACAGGTATGGCGTTCTGTCAATCATAGGTATGGCGTTCTGTCTATCACAGGTATGGCGTTCTGTCAATCACAGGTATGGCGTTCTGTCAATCACAGATAGGGCCTTCTGTCAATCTCAGGTATGGCGTTCTGTCAATCACAGGTATGGCGTTCTGTCAATAACAGGTATGGCGTTCTGTCTAGCACAGGTATTGCGTTCAGTCTAGGATAGGTATGGCCTTCTGTCAGATGTAAGTATAGTGTTCTCTCAATCGCAGGTATGGCGTTCTGTCTATCACAGGTATGGCGTTCTGTTTATCACAGTTATGGTGTTTTGTCTAGCACAGGTATGACGTTCTGTCAATCATAGGCATGGTGTTCTGTCTATCATAGGTATGGCGTTCTGTCAATCACAGATATGGCATTCTGTCAATCACAGGTATGGCATTCTGTCTAGCACAGGTATGACGTTCTGTCAATCGATGGTATGGCGTTCTGTCAATCGCAGGTATGTCATTCTGTCTATCACAGGTATGGCGTTCTGTTTATCACACTTATGGTGTTTTGTCTAGCACAGGTATGACGTTCTGTCAATCATAGGTATGGTGTTCTGTCTATCACAGGTATGGCGTTCTGTCAATCACAGGTATGGCGTTCTGTCTATCACAGGTATGGCGTTCTGTCTATTACAGGTATGGCGTTCTGTCAATCACAGATATGGCGTTCTGTCAATCACAGGTATGGCGTTCTGTCAATCACAGGTATGGCGTTCTGTCAATAACAGGTATGGCGTTCTGTCTATCACAGGTATTGCGTTCAGTCTAGGATAGGTATGGCCTTCTGTCAGATGTAAGTATAGTGTTCTCTCAATCGCAGGTATGGCGTTCTGTCTATCACAGGTATGGCGTTCTGTTTATCACACTTATGGTGTTTTGTCTAGCACAGGTATGACGTTCTGTCAATCATAGGTATGGTGTTCTGTCTATCATAGGTATGGCATTCTATCAATCACAGGTATGGCGTTCTTTCAATCACAGATAGGGACTTTTGGCAATCACCGGTATGACGTTCGGTCAATCGCAGGTATGGTGTTCTGTCAATCACAGGTATGGCGTTCTGACAATCACAGGTATGGCATTCTGTCAATCACAAGTATGGCGTTCTGTCTAGCACAGGTATGGCGTTCTGTCAATCGTAAGTATAGTGTTCTCTCAATCACAGGTATGGCGTTCTGTCTATCACAGGTACGGCGTTCTGTCTATCATAGATAGGGCCTTCTATCAATCACAGGTATGGCATTCTGTCTACCACAGGTATGGTGTTTTGTCAATCACAGGTATGGCGTTCTGTCAATCGCAGGTATGGCGTTCTGTCAATCGATGGTATGGCGTTCTGTCAATCGCAGGTATGTCATTCTGTCTATCACAGGTATGGCGTTCTGTTTATCACACTTATGGTGTTTTGTCTAGCACAGGTATGACGTTCTGTCAATCATAGGTATGGTGTTCTGTCTATCATAGGTATGGCATTCTATCAATCACAGGTATGGCGTTCTGTCTATCACAGGTACGGCGTTCTGTCTATCATAGATAGGGCCTTCTATCAATCACAGGTATGGCATTCTGTCAATCGCAGGTATGGTGTTCTGTCAATCGATGGTATGGCGTTCTGTCAATCGCAGGTATGGTGTTCTGTCTATCACAGGTATGGCATTCTGTCGATCACAGGTATGGCATTCTGTCAATCACAAGTATGGCGTTCTGTCTAGCACAGGTATGGCCTTCTGTCAATCGTAAGTATAGTGTTCTCTCAATCACAGGTATGGCGTTCTGTCTATCACAGGTACGGCGTTCTGTCTATCATAGGTATGGCCTTCTGTCAATCACAGGTATGGCATTCTGTCTATCACAGGTATGGTGTTTTGTCAATCACAGGTATGGCGTTCTGTCAATCATAGGTATGGTGTTCTGTCTATCATAGGTATGGCGTTCTGTCAATCACAGGTATGGCGTTCTGTCAATCGCAGGTATGGCCTTCTGTCAATCACAGGTATGGCGTTCTGTCAATCACAGGTATGGCGTTCTGTCAATCGCAAGTATGGTGTTCTGTCAATCACAGAAATGGCGTTCTGTCAATCACAGGTATGGCGTTCTGTCAATCACAGGTATGGCGTTCTGTCTATCACAGGTATGGCGTTCTGTCAATCACAGGTATGGTGTTCTGTCAATCACAGGTATGGCATTCTGTCTATCACAGGTATGGCATTCTGTCAATCACAGGTATGGCGTTCTGTCTATCACAGGTATGGCGTTCTGTCTATCACAGGTATGGCGTTCTGTCAATCACAGGTATGGCGTTCTGTCAATCGCAGGTATGGCATTCTGTCAATCTCAGGTATGGTGTTCTGTCAATCACAGGTATGGCGTTCTGTCAATCACAGGTATGGCGTTCTGTCTATCACAGGTATGGCGTTCTGTCAATAGGTATGGTGTTCTGTCAATGCAGGTATGGTGTTCTGTCAATCACAGGTATGGCGTTCTGTCTATCACA
>JABXNX010000426.1:0-17309 GCA_014843695.1 Archivesica marissinica | reverse complement strand
GCTGATGTACAAAGGTAACATACACTATACAGTACCCACCTTGGTTGCTGAAGTACAACCAAACAACGGTAACATACACTATACAGTGCCCACCTTGGTTGCTGAAGTACAACGGTAACATACACTATACAGTGCCCACCTTGGTTGCTGAAGTACAACGGTAACATACACTGTACAGTGCCCACCTTGGTTGCTGATGTACAACGGTAACATACACTGTACAGTGCCCACCTTGGTTGCTGAAGTACAACGGTAACATACACTGTACAGTGCCCACCTTGGTTGCTGAAGTACAACGGTAACATACACTATACAGTGCCCACCTTGGTTGCTGAAGTACAACAACAACACCACCAACTGAAATACAACGGTAACATACACTGTACAGTGCCCACCTTGGTTGCTGAAGTACAACGGTAACATACACTATACAGTGCCCACCTTGGTTGCTGAAGTACAACGGTAACATACACTATACAGTGCCCACCTTGGTTGCTGGTGTACAACGGTAACATACACTGTACAGTGCCCACCTTGGTTGCTGAAGTACAACGGTAACATACACTGTAAGTGCCCACCTTGGTTGCTGATGTACAACGGTAACATACACTATACAGTGCCCACCTTGGTTGCTGATGTACAACGGTAACATACACTATACAGTGCCCACCTTGGTTGCTGATGTTCAACGGTAACATACACTGTACAGTGCCCATCTTGGTTGCTGAAGTACAACGGTAACATACACTGTACAGTGCCCACCTTGGTTGCTGAAGTACAAAGGTAACATACACTGTACAGTGCCCACCTTGGTTGCTGAAGTACAACGGTAACATACACTATACAGTGCCCACCTTGGTTGCTGAAGTACAACGGTAACATACACTGTACAGTGCCCACATTGGTTGCTGAAGTACAACGGTAACATACACTATACAGTGCCCACCTTGGTTGCTGAAGTACAATGGTAACATACACTATACAGTGCCCACCCACCTTGGTTGCTGATGTACAACGGTAACATACACTGTACAGTGCCCATCTTGGTTGCTGAAGTACAACGGTAACATACACTATACAGTGCCCACCTTGGTTGCTAAGGTTCAACGGTAACATACACTGTACAGTGCCCACCTTGGTTGCTGAAGTACAACGGTAACATACACTGTACAGTGCCCACCTTGGTTGCTGAAGTACAACGGTAACATACACTGTACAGTGCCCACCTTGGTTGCTGAAGTACAACGGTAACATACACTGTACAGTACCCACCTTGGTTGCTGAAGTACAACGGTAACATACACTGTACAGTGCCCACCTTAGTTGCTGATGTACAACGGTACATACAGTGCCCACCTACAACACCCACCTGGTTGCTGAAGTACAACGGTAACATACACTGTACAGTGCCCACCTTGGTTGCTGAATCAGTACAACGGTAACATACACTATACAGTGCCCACCTTGGTTGCTGAAGTACAACGGTAACATACACTGTACAGTGCCCACCTTGGTTGCTGATGTACAACGGTAACATACACTGTACAGTGCCCAACTTGGTTGCTGAAGTACAACGGTAACATACACTGTACAGTACACACCTTGGTTGCTGATGTACAACGGTAGCCACACTGTACAGTGCCCACCTTGGTTGCTGAAGTACAACGGTACCACCCTGTAAGTGCCCACCTGTTGCTGATGTACAACGGTAACATACACTATACAGTACCCACATTGGTTGCTGATGTTCAACGGTAACATACACTGTACAGTGCCCACATTGGTTGCTGATGTACAACGGTAACATACACTGTACAGTGCCCACCTTGGTTGCTGAAGTACAACGGTAACATACACTGTACAGTGCCCACCTTGGTTGCTGATGTACAACGGTAACATACACTGTACAGTGCCCACCTTGGTTGCTGAAGTACAACGGTAACATACACTGTACAGTGCCCACCTTGGTTGCTGAAGTACAACGGTAACATACACTGTACAGTGCCCACCTTGGTTGCTGAAGTACAACGGTAACATACACTGTACAGTGCCCACCTTGGTTGCTGAAGTACAACGGTATCATACACTGTACAGTGCCCACCTTGTTTGCTGATGTACAACGGTAACATACACTGTACAGTGCCCACCGTGGTTGCTGAAGGCTGAAGTATAGTGGTAACATACATTGTACAGTGCCCACCTTGGTTGCTGGTGTACAACGGGAACATACACTGTACAGTGCCCACCTTGGTTGCTGAAGTACAACGGTAACATACACTGTACAGTGCCCACCTTGGTTGCTGAAGTACAACGGTAACATACACTATACAGTGCCCACCTTGGTTGCTGAAGTACAACGGTAACATACACTATACAGTGCCCACATTCGTTGCTGAAGTACAACGGTAACATACACTATACAGTGCCCACCTTGGTTGCTGAAGTACAACGGTAACATACACTGTACAGTGCCCACCTTGGTTGCTGAAGTACAACGGTAACATACACTATACAGTGCCAACCTTGGTTGCTGATGTACAAAGGTAACATACACTATACAGTACCCACCTTGGTTGCTGAAGTACAACGGTAACATAAACTGTACAGTGCCCACCTTGGTTGCTGAAGTACAACGGTAACATACACTATACAGTACCCACCTTGGTTGCTGAAGTGCAACGGTACCATACACTATACAGTACCCACCTTGGTTGCTGAAGTGCAACGGTAACATACACTGTACAGTGCCCACCTTAGTTGCTGATGTACAACGGTAGCATACACTGTACAGTGCCCACCTTGGTTGCTGAAGTACAACGGTAACATACACTGTACAGTGCCCACCTTGGTTGCTGAAGTACAACGGTAACATACACTGTACAGTGCCCACCTTGGTTGCTGATGTACAACGGTAGCATACACTGTACAGTGCCCACCTTGGTTGCTGAAGTACAACGGTAACATACACTGTACAGTGCCCACCTTGGTTGCTGATGTACAACGGTAACATACACTGTACAGTGCCCACCTTGCTTGCTGATGTACAACGGTAACATACACTGTACAGTGCCCACCTTGGTTGCTGATGTACAACTGTAACATACACTGTACAGTGACCACCTTGGTTGCTGATGTACAACGGTAACATACACTGTACAGTGCCCTCCTTGGCTGCTGATGTACAACGGCAACATACACTATACTGTGCCCACCTTGGTTGCTGAAGTACAACGGTAACATACACTGTACAGTGCCCACCTTGGTTGCTGAAGTACAACGGTAACATACACTATACAGTACACACCTTGGTTGCTGAAGTACAACGGTAACATACACTGTACAGTGCCCACCGTGGTTGCTGAAGTACAACGGTATCATACACTGTACAGTGCCCACCTTGGTTGCTGATGAACAACGGTAACATACACTGTACAGTGCCCACCTTGGCTGCTGATGTACAACGGCAACATACACTGTACAGTGCCCTCCTTGGCTGCTGATGTACAACGGCAACATACACTATACTGTGCCCACCTTGGTTGCTGAAGTACAACGGTAACATACACTGTACAGTGCCCACCTTGGTTGCTGAAGTACAAGAGTAACATACACTGTACAGTGCCCACATTGGTTGCTGATGTACAACGGTAACATACACTGTACAGTGCCCGCATTGGTTGCTGAAGTACAACGGTAACATACACTATACAGTGCCCGCATTGGTTGCTGAAGTACAACGGTAACATACACTATACAGTGCCCACCTTGGTTGCTGAAGTACAACGGTAACATACACTGTACAGTGCCCACCTTGGTTGCTGAAGTACAACGGTAACATACACTATACAGTGCCCACCTTGGTTGCTGAAGTACAACGGTAACATACACTATACAGTGCCCACCTTGGTTGCTGAAGTACAACGGTAACATACACTATACAGTGCCCACCTTGGTTGCTGAAGTACAACGGTAACATACACTGTACAGTACACACCTTGGTTGCTGAAGTACAACGGTAGCATACACTGTACAGTGCCCACCTTGGTTGCTGAAGTACAACGGTAGCATACACTGTAAGTGCCCACCTTTGTTGCTGAAGTACAACGGTAACATACACTATACAGTACCCACATTGGTTGCTGATGTTCAACGGTAACATACACTGTACAGTGCCCACCTTGGTTGCTGAAGTACAACGGTAACATACACTGTACAGTGCCCACCTTGGTTGCTGAAGTACAACGGTAACATACACTGTACAGTGCCCACCTTGGTTGCTGATGTACAACGGTAACATACACTGTACAGTGCCCACCTTGGTTGCTGAAGTACAACGGTAACATACATGTACAGTGCCCACCTTGGTTGCTGATGTACAACGGTAACATACACTGTACAGTGCCCACCTGGTTGCTGAAGTACAACGGTAACATACACTGTACAGTGCCCACCTTGGTTGCTGAAGTACAACGGTAACATACACTGTACAGTGCCCACCTTGGTTGCTGATGTACAACGGTAACATACACTGTACAGTGCCCACCTTGGTTGCTGAAGTACAACGGTAACATACACTGTACAGTGCCCACCTTGGTTGCTGATGTACAACGGTAACATACACTATACAGTGCCCACCTTGGTTGCTGAAGTACAACGGTAACATACACTGTACAGTGCCCACCTTGGTTGCTGATGTACAACGGTAACATACACTGTACAGTGCCCACCTTGGTTGCTGATGTACAACGGTAACATACACTGTACAGTGCCCACCTTGGTTGCTGAAGTACAACGGTAACATACACTATACAGTGCCCGCATTGGTTGCTGAAGTACAACGGTAACATACACTATACAGTGCCCACCTTGGTTGCTGAAGTACAACGGTAACATACACTGTACAGTGCCCACCTTGGTTGCTGAAGTACAACGGTAACATACACTATACACTGCCCACATTGGTTGCTGAAGTACAACGGTAACATACACTATACAGTGCCCACCTTGGTTGCTGAAGTACAACGGTAACATACACTATACAGTGCCCACCTTGGTTGCTGAAGTACAACGGTAACATACACTGTACAGTACACACCTTGGTTGCTGGGTACAACGGTAGCCGACACTGTACAGTGCCCACCTTGGTTGTGAAGTACAACGGTACCGACCCTGTAAGTGCCCACTTTGTTGCTGATGTACAACGGTAACATACACTATACAGTACCCACATTGGTTGCTGATGTTCAACGGTAACATACACTATACAGTGCCCACATTGGTTGCTGATGTTGAACGGTAACATACACTGTACAGTGCCCACCTTGGTTGCTGAAGTACAACGGTAACATACACTGTACAGTGCCCACCTTGGTTGCTGATGTACAACGGTAACATACACTGTACAGTGCCCAACTTGGTTGCTGAAGTACAATGGTAATATACACTGTACAGTGCCCTCCTTGGTTACTGAAGTACAACAGTAACATAAGCTGTACAGTGCCCACCTTGGTTGCTGAAGTACAACGGTAACATACACTGTACAGTGCCCACCGTGGTTGCTGAAGTACAACGGTATCATACACTGTACAGTGCCCACCTTGTTTGCTGATGTACAACGGTAACATACACTGTACAGTGCCCACCGTGGTTGCTGAAGGCTGAAGTATAGTGGTAACATACATTGTACAGTGCCCACCTTGGTTGCTGGTGTACAACGGGAACATACACTGTACAGTGCCCACCTTGGTTGCTGAAGTACAACGGTATCATACACTATACAGTGCCCACATTGGTTGCTGATGTTGAACAGTAACATACACTGTACAGTGCCCACCTTGGTTGCTGAAGTACAACGGTAATATACACTATACAGTGCCCACCTTGGTTGCTGAAGTACAACGGTAACATACACTATACAGTGTCCGCATTGGTTGCTGAAGTACAACGGTAACATACACTATACAGTGCCCACCTTGGTTGCTGAAGTACAACGGTAACATACACTGTACAGTGCCCACCTTGGTTGCTGAAGTACAACGGTAACATACACTATACAGTGTCCGCATTAGTTGCTGAAGTACAACGGTAACACACACTGTGCAGTGCCCATTTAGGCAATTGAAATACAACGGAAACAAACACTGTGCTCTGCCCATTTAGGCAATTGAAATACAACGGTAACATACACTGTACAGTGCCCACCTTGGTTGCTGAAGTACAACGGTAACATACACTATACAGTGCCCACCTTGGTTGCTGATGTACAAAGGTAACATACACTATACAGTGCCCACCTTGGTTGCTGAAGTACAACGGTAACATACACTGTACAGTGCCCACCTTGGTTGCTGAAGTACAACGGTAACATACACTATACAGTGCCCACATTGGTTGCTGAAGTACAATGGTAACATACACTATACAGTGCCCACCTTGGTTGCTGAAGTACAACGGTAACATACACTATACAGTGCCCATCTTGGCTGAAGTACAACGGTAACATACACTGTACAGTGCCCACCTTGGTTGCTGAAGTACAACGGTAACATACACTATACAGTGCCCACCGTGGTTGCTGAAGTACAACGGTAACACACACTGTGCAGTGCCCATTTGGCAATTGAAATACAACGGTAACAAACACTGTGCAGTGCCCTTTAGGCAATTGAAATACAACGGTATCAAACACTGTGCTCTGCCCATTTAGGCAATTGAAATACAACGGTAACATACACTGTACAGTGCCCACCTTGGTTGCTGAAGTACAACGGTAACATACACTATACAGTGCCAACCTTGATTGCTGATGTACAAAGGTAACATACACTATACAGTACCCACCTTGGTTGCTGGTGTACAACGGTAGCCGACACTGTACAGTGCCCACCTTGGTTTCCGAAGTACAACGGTAGCCGACACTGTAAGTGCCCACCTTGGTTGCTGATGTACAACGGTAGCATACACTATACAGTGCCCACCTTGGTTGCTGATGTTCAACGGTAACATACACTATACAGTGCCCACATTGGTTGCTGATGTTGAACGGTAACATACACTGTACAGTGCCCATCTTGGTTGCTGAAGTACAACGGTAATATACACTATACAGTGCCCATCTTGGTTGCTGAAGTACAAAGGTATCATACACTGTACAGTGCCCACCTTGGTTGCTGAAGTACAACGGTAATATACACTATACAGTGCCCACATTGGTTGCTGAAGTACAACGGTATCATACACTGTACAGTGCCCACCTTGGTTGCTGAAGTACAATGTTAACATACACTATACAGTGCCCACCTTGGATGCTGAAGTACAATGGTAACATACACTATACAGTGCCCACCCACCTTGGTTGCTGATGTACAACGGTAACATACACTGTACAGTGCCCATCTTGGTTGCTGAAGTACAACGGTAATATGCACTATACAGTGCCCACCTTGGTTGCTAAGGTTCAATGGTAACATACACTGTACAGTGCCCTCCTTGGCAGCTGATGTACAACGGCAACATACACTATACTGTGCCCACCTTGGTTGCTGAAGTACAACGGTAACATACACTGTACAGTGCCCACCTTGGTTGCTGAAGTACAAGAGTAACATACACTGTACAGTGCCCACATTGGTTGCTGATGTACAACGGTAACATACACTGTACAGTGCCCGCATTGGTTGCTGAAGTACAACGGTAACATACACTATACAGTGTCCGCATTGGTTGCTGAAGTACAACGGTAACATACACTATACAGTGCCCACCTTGGTTGCTGAAGTACAACGGTAACATACACTGTACAGTGCCCACCTTGGTTGCTGAAGTACAACGGTAACATACACTATACACTGCCCACATTGGTTGCTGAAGTACAATGGTAACATACACTATACAGTGCCCACCTTGGTTGCTGAAGTACAACGGTAACATACACTATACAGTGCCCATCTTGGTTGCTGAAGTACAACGGTAACATACACTGTACAGTGCCCACCTTGGTTGCTGAAGTACAACGGTAACATACACTATACAGTGCCCACCGTGGTTGCTGAAGTACAACGGTAACACACACTGTGCAGTGCCCATTTAGGCAATTGAAATACAACGGTAACAAACACTGTGCAGTGCCCATTTAGGCAATTGAAATACAACGGTATCAAACACTGTGCTCTGCCCATTTAGGCAATTGAAATACAACGGTAACATACACTGTACAGTGCCCACCTTGGTTGCTGAAGTACAACGGTAACATACACTATACAGTGCCAACCTTGATTGCTGATGTACAAAGGTAACATACACTATACAGTACCCACCTTGGTTGCTGGTGTACAACGGTAGCCGACACTGTACAGTGCCCACCTTGGTTTCCGAAGTACAACGGTAGCCGACACTGTAAGTGCCCACCTTGGTTGCTGATGTACAACGGTAGCATACACTATACAGTGCCCACCTTGGTTGCTGATGTTCAACGGTAACATACACTATACAGTGCCCACATTGGTTGCTGATGTTGAACGGTAACATACACTGTACAGTGCCCATCTTGGTTGCTGAAGTACAACGGTAATATACACTATACAGTGCCCATCTTGGTTGCTGAAGTACAAAGGTATCATACACTGTACAGTGCCCACCTTGGTTGCTGAAGTACAACGGTAATATACACTATACAGTGCCCACATTGGTTGCTGAAGTACAACGGTATCATACACTGTACAGTGCCCACATTGGTTGCTGAAGTACAATGTTAACATACACTATACAGTGCCCACCTTGGATGCTGAAGTACAATGGTAACATACACTATACAGTGCCCACCCACCTTGGTTGCTGATGTACAACGGTAACATACACTGTACAGTGCCCATCTTGGTTGCTGAAGTACAACGGTAACATACACTATACAGTGCCCACCTTGGTTGCTAAGGTTCAATGGTAACATACATTGTACAGTGCCCGCATTGGTTGCTGAAGTACAACGGTAACATACACTGTACAGTGCCCACCTTGGTTGCTGAAGTTCAACGGTAACATACACTATACAGTGCCCACCTTGGTTGCTGAAGTACAACGGTGCCATACAATATACAGTACCCACCTTGGTTGCTGAAGTGCAACGGTAACATACACTGTACAGTGCCCACCTTAGTTGTTGATGTACAACGGTAGCATACACTGTACAGTGCCCACCTTGGTTGCTGAACTACAACGGTAACATACACTGTACAGTGCCCACCTTGGTTGCTGAAGTGCAACGGTAACATACACTGTACAGTGCCCACCTTAGTTGCTGATGTACAACGGTAGCATACACTGTACAGTGCCCACATTGGTTGCTGAAGTACAACGGTAACATACACTGTACAGTGCCCACCTTGGTTGCTGATGTACAACGGTAACATACACTGTACAGTGCCCACCTTGGTTGCTGATGTACAACGGTAACATACACTGTACAGTGCCCACCTTGGTTGCTGATGTACAACGGTAACATACACTGTACAGTGCCCACCTTGGTTGCTGAAGTACAACGGTAACATACACTGTACAGTGACCACCTTGGTTGCTGATGTACAACGGTAACATACACTGTACAGTGCCCTCCTTGGCTGCTGATGTACAACGGCAACATACACTATACTGTGCCCACCTTGGTTGCTGAAGTACAACGGTAACATACACTGTACAGTGCCCACCTTGGTTGCTGAATTACAACGGTAACATACACTATACAGTACACACCTTGGTTGCTGAAGTACAACGGTAACATACAATGTACAGTGCCCATCGTGGTTGCTGAAGTACAACGGTATCATACATTGTACAGTGCCCACCTTGGTTGCTGATGAACAACGGTAACATACACTGTACAGTGCCCTCCTTGGCTGCTGATGTACAACGGCAACATACACTGTACAGTGCCCTCCTTGGCTGCTGATGTACAACGGCAACATACACTATACTGTGCCCACCTTGGTTGCTGAAGTACAACGGTAACATACACTGTACAGTGCCCACCTTGGTTGCTGAAGTACAAGAGTAACATACACTGTACAGTGCCCACATTGGTTGCTGATGTACAACGGTAACATACACTGTACAGTGCCCGCATTGGTTGCTGAAGTACAACGGTAACATACACTATACAGTGTCAGCATTGGTTGCTGAAGTACAACGGTAACATACACTATACAGTGCCCACCTTGGTTGCTGAAGTACAACGGTAACATACACTGTACAGTGCCCACCTTGGTTGGTGAAGTACAATGGTAACATACACTATACACTGCCCTCATTGGTTGCTGAAGTACAATGGTAACATACACTATACAGTGCCCACCTTGGTTGCTGAAGTACAACGGTAACATACACTATACAGTGCCCATCTTGGTTGCTGAAGTACAACGGTAACATACACTGTACAGTGACCACCTTGGTTGCTGAAGTACAACGGTAACATACACTATACAGTGCCCACCGTGGTTGCTGAAGTACACCGGTAACACACACTGTGCAGTGCCCATTTAGGCAATTGAAATACAACGGTAACAAACACTGTGCAGTGCCCATTTAGGCAATTGAAATACAATGGTATCAAACACTGTGCTCTGCCCATTTAGGCAATTGAAATACAACGGTAACATACACTGTACAGTGCCCACCTTGATTGCTGAAGTACAACGGTAACATACACTATACAGTACCCACCTTGGTTGCTGAAGTACAATGGTAACATACACTATACAGTGCCCACCTTGGTTGCTGATGTACAACGGTAATATACACTGTACAGTGCCCACCTTTGTTGCTGATGTACAACGGTAACATACACTGTACAGTGCCCACCTTGGTTGCTGATGTACAATGGCAACATACACTATACAGTGCCCACCTTGGTTGCTGAAGTACAACGGTAACATACACTGTACAGTGCCCACCTTGGTTGCTGATGTACAACGGTAACATACACTGTACAGTGCCCACCGTGGTTGCTGAAGTACAACAGTAACATACACTGTACAGTGCCCACCTTGGTTGCTGAAGTACAACGGTAACATACACTGTACAGTGCCCACCTTGGTTGCTGAAGTACAACGGTAACATACACTGTACAGTGCCCACCTTGGTTGCTGAAGTACAACGGTAACATACACTGTACAGTGCCCACCTTGGTTGCTGAAGTACAACAGTAACATACACTGTACAGTGCCCACCTTGGTTGCTGATGTACAACGGTAACATACACTGTACAGTGCCCACCTTGGTTGCTGAAGTACAACGGTAACATACACTGTACAGTGCCCACCGTGGTTGCTGAAGTACAACGATATCATACACTGTACAGTGCCCACCTTGGTTGCTGAAGGCTGCAGTACAGTGGTAACATACATTGTACAGTGCCCACCTTGGTTGCTGAAGTACAACGGTAACATACACTGTACAGTGCCCACCTTGGTTGCTGATGTACAACGGTAACACACACTGTACAGTGCCCAACTTGGTTGCTGAAGTACAACGGTAACATACACTGTACAGTACACACCTTGGTTGCTGGTGTACAACGGTAGCCGACACTGTACAGTGCCCACCTTGGTTGCTGAAGTACAACGGTAGCCGACCCTGTAAGTGCCCACCTTTGTTGCTGATGTACAACGGTAACATACACTATACAGTACCCACATTGGTTGCTGATGTTCAACGGTAACATACACTATACAGTGCCCACATTGGTTGCTGATGTTGAACGGTAACATACACTGTACAGTGCCCACCTTGGTTGCTGAAGTACAACGGTAACATACACTGTACAGTGCCCACCTTGGTTGCTGATGTACAACGGTAACATACACTGTACAGTGCCCAACTTGGTTGCTGAAGTACAATGGTAATATACACTGTACAGTGCCCTCCTTGGTTACTGAAGTACAACGTAACATAAGCTGTACAGTGCCCACCTTGGTTGCTGAAGTACAACGGTAACATACACTGTACAGTGCCCACCGTGGTTGCTGAAGTACAACGGTATCATACACTGTACAGTGCCCACCTTGTTTGCTGATGTACAACGGTAACATACACTGTACAGTGCCCACCGTGGTTGCTGAAGGCTGAAGTATAGTGGTAACATACATTGTACAGTGCCCACCTTGGTTGCTGGTGTACAACGGGAACATACACTGTACAGTGCCCACCTTGGTTGCTGAAGTACAACGGTAACATACACTGTACAGTGCCCACCTTGGTTGCTGAAGTACAACGGTAATATACACTATACAGTGCCCACCTTGGTTGCTGAAGTACAACGGTAACATACACTATACAGTGTCCGCATTCGTTGCTGAAGTACAACGGTAACATACACTATACAGTGCCCACCTTGGTTGCTGAAGTACAACGGTAACATACACTGTACAGTGCCCACCTTGGTTGCTGAAGTACAACGGTAGCATACACTATACAGTGCCAACCTTGGTTGCTGATGTACAAAGGTAACATACACTATACAGTACCCACCTTGGTTGCTGAAGTACAACGGTAACATAAACTGTACAGTGCCCACCTTGGTTGCTGAAGTACAACGGTAACATACACTATACAGTACCCACCTTGGTTGCTGAAGTGCAACGGTGCCATACACTATACAGTACCCACCTTGGTTGCTGAAGTGCAACGGTAACATACACTGTACAGTGCCCACCTTAGTTGCTGATGTACAACGGTAGCATACACTGTACAGTGCCCACCTTGGTTGCTGAAGTACAACGGTAACATACACTGTACAGTGCCCACCTTGGTTGCTGAAGTGCAACGGTAACATACACTGTACAGTGCCCACCTTAGTTGCTGATGTACAACGGTAGCATACACTGTACAGTGCCCACCTTGGTTGCTGAAGTACAACGGTAACATACACTGTACAGTGCCCACCTTGGTTGCTGATGTACAACGGTAACATACACTGTACAGTGCCCACCTTGCTTGCTGATGTACAACGGTAACATACACTGTACAGTGCCCACCTTGGTTGCTGATGTACAACTGTAACATACACTGTACAGTGACCACCTTGGTTGCTGATGTACAACGGTAACATACACTGTACAGTGCCCTCCTTGGCTGCTGATGTACAACGGCAACATACACTATACTGTGCCCACCTTGGTTGCTGAAGTACAACGGTAACATACACTGTACAGTGCCCACCTTGGTTGCTGAAGTACAACGGTAACATACACTATACAGTACACACCTTGGTTGCTGAAGTACAACGGTAACATACACTGTACAGTGCCCACCGTGGTTGCTGAAGTACAACGGTATCATACACTGTACAGTGCCCACCTTGGTTGCTGATGAACAACGGTAACATACACTGTACAGTGCCCTCCTTGGCTGCTGATGTACAACGGCAACATACACTGTACAGTGCCCTCCTTGGCAGCTGATGTACAACGGCAACATACACTATACTGTGCCCACCTTGGTTGCTGAAGTACAACGGTAACATACACTGTACAGTGCCCACCTTGGTTGCTGAAGTACAAGAGTAACATACACTGTACAGTGCCCACATTGGTTGCTGATGTACAACGGTAACATACACTGTACAGTGCCCGCATTGGTTGCTGAAGTACAACGGTAACATACACTATACAGTGTCCGCATTGGTTGCTGAAGTACAACGGTAACATACACTATACAGTGCCCACCTTGGTTGCTGAAGTACAACGGTAACATAAACTGTACAGTGCCCACCTTGTTTGCTGAAGTACAACGGTAACATACACTATACACTGCCCACATTGGTTGCTGAAGTACAATGGTAACATACACTATACAGTGCCCACCTTGGTTGCTGAAGTACAACGGTAACATACACTATACAGTGCCCACCTTGGTTGCTGAAGTACAACGGTAACATACACTGTACAGTACACACCTTGGTTGCTGGTGTACAACGGTAGCCGACACTGTACAGTGCCCACCTTGGTTGTTGAAGTACAACGGTAGCCGACCCTGTAAGTGCCCACCTTTGTTGCTGATGTACAACGGTAACATACACTATACAGTACCCACATTGGTTGCTGATGTTCAACGGTAACATACACTATACAGTGCCCACATTGGTTGCTGATGTTGAACGGTAACATACACTGTACAGTGCCCACCTTGGTTGCTGAAGTACAACGGTAACATACACTGTACAGTGCCCACCTTGGTTGCTGATGTACAACGGTAACATACACTGTACAGTGCCCAACTTGGTTGCTGAAGTACAATGGTAATATACACTGTACAGTGCCCTCCTTGGTTACTGAAGTACAACAGTAACATAAGCTGTACAGTGCCCACCTTGGTTGCTGAAGTACAACGGTAACATACACTGTACAGTGCCCACCGTGGTTGCTGAAGTACAACGGTATCATACACTGTACAGTGCCCACCTTGTTTGCTGATGTACAACGGTAACATACACTGTACAGTGCCCACCGTGGTTGCTGAAGGCTGAAGTATAGTGGTAACATACATTGTACAGTGCCCACCTTGGTTGCTGGTGTACAACGGGAACATACACTGTACAGTGCCCACCTTGGTTGCTGAAGTACAACGGTAACATACACTGTACAGTGCCCACCTTGGTTGCTGAAGTACAACAGTAACATACACTGTACAGTGCCCACCTTGGTTGCTGATGTACAACGGTAACATACACTGTACAGTGCCCACCTTGGTTGCTGAAGTACAACGGTAACATACACTATACAGTGTCCGCATTGGTTGCTGAAGTACAACGGTAACATACACTATACAGTGCCCACCTTGGTTGCTGAAGTACAACGGTAACATAAACTGTACAGTGCCCACCTTGGTTGCTGAAGTACAACGGTAACATACACTATACAGTGCCCACATTGGTTGCTGAAGTACAACGGTAACATACACTATACAGTGCCCACCTTGGTTGCTGAAGTACAACGGTAACATACACTATACAGTGCCCACCTTGGTTGCTGAAGTACAACGGTAACATACACTGTACAGTACACACCTTGGTTGCTGGTGTACAACGGTAGCCGACACTGTACAGTGCCCACCTTGGTTGTTGAAGTACAACGGTAGCCGACCCTGTAAGTGCCCACCTTTGTTGCTGATGTACAACGGTAACATACACTATACAGTACCCACATTGGTTGCTGATGTTCAACGGTAACATACACTATACAGTGCCCACATTGGTTGCTGATGTTGAACGGTAACATACACTGTACAGTGCCCACCTTGGTTGCTGAAGTACAACGGTAACATACACTGTACAGTGCCCACCTTGGTTGCTGATGTACAACGGTAACATACACTGTACAGTGCCCAACTTGGTTGCTGAAGTACAATGGTAATATACACTGTACAGTGCCCTCCTTGGTTACTGAAGTACAACAGTAACATAAACTGTACAGTGCCCACCTTGGTTGCTGAAGTACAACGGTAACATACACTGTACAGTGCCCACCGTGGTTGCTGAAGTACAACGGTATCATACACTGTACAGTGCCCACCTTGTTTGCTGATGTACAACGGTAACATACACTGTACAGTGCCCACCGTGGTTGCTGAAGGCTGAAGTATAGTGGTAACATACATTGTACAGTGCCCACCTTGGTTGCTGGTGTACAACGGGAACATACACTGTACAGTGCCCACCTTGGTTGCTGAAGTACAACGGTATCATACACTATACAGTGCCCACATTGGTTGCTGATGTTGAACAGTAACATACACTGTACAGTGCCCACCTTGGTTGCTGAAGTACAACGGTAACATACACTATACAGTGCCCACCTTGGTTGCTGAAGTACAACGGTAACATACACTATACAGTGCCCGCATTGGTTGCTGAAGTACAACGGTAACATACACTATACAGTGCCCACCTTGGTTGCTGAAGTACAACGGTAACATACACTGTACAGTGCCCACCTTGGTTGCTGAAGTACAACGGTAACATACACTATACAGTGTCCGCATTAGTTGCTGAAGTACAACGGTAACACACACTGTGCAGTGCCCATTTAGGCAATTGAAATACAACGGAAACAAACACTGTGCTCTGCCCATTTAGGCAATTGAAATACAACGGTAACATACACTGTACAGTGCCCACCTTGGTTGCTGAAGTACAACGGTAGCATACACTATACAGTGCCAACCTTGGTTGCTGATGTACAAAGGTAACATACACTATACAGTACCCACCTTGGTTGCTGAAGTACAACGGTAACATAAACTGTACAGTGCCCACCTTGGTTGCTGAAGTACAACGGTAACATACACTATACACTGCCCACATTGGTTGCTGAAGTACAATGGTAACATACACTATACAGTGCCCACCTTGGTTGCTGAAGTACAACGGTAACATACACTATACAGTGCCCATCTTGGTTGCTGAAGTACAACGGTAACATACACTGTACAGTGCCCACCTTGGTTGCTGAAGTACAACGGTAACATACACTATACAGTGCCCACCGTGGTTGCTGAAGTACAACGGTAACACACACTGTGCAGTGCCCATTTAGGCAATTGAAATACAACGGTAACAAACACTGTGCAGTGCCCATTTAGGCAATTGAAATACAACGGTAACAAACACTGTGCTCTGCCCATTTAGGCAATTGAAATACAACGGTAACATACACTGTACAGTGCCCACCTTGGTTGCTGAAGTACAACGGTAACATACACTATACAGTGCCAACCTTGGTTGCTGATGTACAAAGGTAACATACACTATACAGTACCCACCTTGGTTGCTGAAGTACAACGGTAACATACACTGTACAGTGCCCACCTTGGTTGCTGAAGTACAACGGTAACATACACTGTAAGTGCCCACCTTGGTTGCTGATGTACAACGGTAACATACACTATACAGTGCCCACATTGGTTGCTGATGTTGAACGGTAACATACACTGTACAGTGCCCACCTTGGTTGCTGAAGTACAACGGTAATATACACTATACAGTGCCCACCTTGGTTGCTGAAGTACAACGGTATCATACACTGTACAGTGCCCACCTTGGTTGCTGAAGTACAACGGTAACATACACTATACAGTGCCCACCTTGGTTGCTGATGTACAACGGTAACATACACTGTACAGTGCCCATCTTGGTTGCCGAAGTACAACGGTAACATACACTATACAGTGCCCACATTGGTTGCTAAAGTACAACGGTAACATACACTATACAGTGCCCTCATTGGCAGCTGAAGTACAACTGCAACACACACTATACAGTGCCC
>JABXNX010000425.1:0-17311 GCA_014843695.1 Archivesica marissinica | reverse complement strand
GAGAGATAAGCACACAATAGTGCTCTAGATGACATTTAGCAACCTGACTTCAATGGTATGCAGAGATATAAGCCCACAATAGTGCTCTAGATGACAGTTTAGCCACCTGACTTCAATGGTGTGCAGAGATATAAACCCACAATAGTGCTCTAGATGACAGTTAAGCCACCTGACTTCAATGGTGTGCAGATTTATAGGCCCACAATAGTGCTCTAGATGACAGTAGGCCACCTGCCTTCAATGGTGTGCAGAGAGTTAGGCCCACAATAGTGCTCTAGATGACAGTTTGGCCACCTGACTTCAATGGTCTGCAGAGAGTTACGCTCACACTATTGCTCTAGATGACAGTTAAGCTACCTGACTTCAATGGTGTGGAGATATATAAGCCCACACTAGTGCTCTAGATGACATCTAGCCACATGACTTAAATGGTATGCAGAGATTTAGGCCCACAATAGTGCTCTAGATGACAGTTAAGCCACCAGACATCAATGGTGTGCAGAGATATATGCCCACAATAGTGCTCTAGATGACAGTTTAACAACTTGAATTCAATGGTGTGCAGAGATATAAGCCCACACTAGTGCTCTAGATGACATCTTAGCCACATGACGTCAATGGTGTGCAGAGAGTTACGCCCACAATAGTGCTCTAGACGACAGTTAAGCCACCTGACTTCAATGGTGTGTAGAGATATAAGCCCACAATAGTGCTCTAGATGACAGTCAAGCCACCTGACGTCAATGGTGTGCAGAAGTAGCCACATAGTGCTCTAATACAGTTTGCCACCTGACTTCAATGGTTGCAGAGTTAGGCCCACAATAGTGCTCTAGATGACAGTTTGGCCACCTGACTTCAATGGTCTGCAGAGAGTTACGCTCACACTATTGCTCTAGATGACAGTTAAGCCACCTGACTTCAATGGTGTGCAGAGATATAAGCCCACAATAGTGCTCTAGATGACAGTTTAGCCACCTGACTTCAATGGTGTGCAGAGATATAAGCCCACAATAGTGCTCTAGATGACAGTTAAGCCACCTGACTTCAATGGTGTGCAGAGATATAAGCCCACAATAGTGCTCTAGATGACAGTCTAGCCACCTGACGTCAATGGTGTGCAGAGAGATAAGCCCACAATAGTGCTCTAGATGACAGTTAAGCCACCTGACTTCAATGGTGTGCAGAGAGATTAGCCCACAATAGTGCTCTAGATGACAGTTAAGCCACCTGACTTCAATGGTGTGCAGAGAGTTAGGCCCACAATAGTGCTCTAGATGACAGTTAAGCCACCTGACTTCAATGGTGTGCAGAGAGATAAGCCCACAATAGTGCTCTAGATGACAGTTTAGCCACCTGACTTCAATGGTGTGCAGAGAGATAAGCCCACAATAGTGCTCTAGATGACAGTTTAGCCACCTGACTTCAATGGTGTGCAGAGAGATAAGCCCACAATAGTGCTCTAGATGACAGTTTAGCCACCTGACTTCAATGGTGTGCAGAGAGATAAGCCCACAATAGTGCTCTAGATGACAGTTAAGCAACCTGACTTCAATGGTGTGCAGAGAGATAAGCCCACAATAGTGCTCTAGATGACAGTTTAGCCACCTGACTTCAATGGTGTGCAGAGAGATAAGCCCACAATAGTGCTCTAGATGACAGTTAAGCCACCTGACTTCAATGGTGTGCAGAGATATAAGCCCACAATAGTGCTCTAGATGACAGTTTAGCCACCTGACTTCAATGGTGTGCAGAGAGATAAGCCCACAATAGTGCTCTAGATGACAGTTTAGCCACCTGACTTCAATGGTGTGCAGAGAGTACCAAATAGCCTGACAGTTAACCTGACAGGTGTGCGAGAAGCCCACAATAGTGCTCTAGATGACAGTTAAGCCACCTGACTTCAATGGTGTGCAGAGAGATAAGCCCACAATAGTGCTCTAGATGACAGTTAAGCCACCTGACTTCAATGGTGTGCAGAGATATAAGCCCACAATAGTGCTCTAGATGACAGTTTAGCCACCTGACTTCAATGGTGTGCAGAGAAATAAGCCCACAATAGTGCTCTAGATGACAGTTAAGCCACCTGACTTCAATGGTGTGCAGAGATATAAGCCCACAATAGTGCTCTAGATGATAGTTTAGCCACCTGACGTCAATGGTGTGCAGAGAGTTAGGCCCACAATAGTGCTCTAGATGACAGTTTAGCCACCTGACTTCAATGGTGTGCAGAGAGTTAGGCCCACAATAGTGCTCTAGATGACAGTTTAGCCACCTGACTTCAATGGTGTGCAGAGAGTTAAGCCCACAATAGTGCTCTAGATGACAGTTAAGCCACCTGACTTCAATGGTGTGCAGAGATATAAGCCCACAATAGTGCTCTAGATGACAGTTAAGCCACCTGACTTCAATGGTGTGCAGAGAGATAAGCCCACAATAGTGCTCTAGATGACAGTTAAGCCACCTGACTTCAATGGTGTGCAGAGATATAAGCCCACAATAGTGCTCTAGATGATAGTTTAGCCACCTGACGTCAATGGTGTGCAGAGAGTTAGCCCACAATAGTGCTCTAGATGACAGTTTGACCACATGACTTAATGGTGTGCAGAGCGATAAGCCCACAATAGTGCTCTAGATGACAGTTAAGCCACCTGACTTCAATGGTGTGCAGAGATATATGCCCACAATAGTGCTCTAGATGACAGTTTAACAACCTGACTTCAATGGTGTGCAGAGATATATAAGCCCACACTAGTGCTCTAGATGACATCTTAGCCACATGACTTCAATGGTGTGCAGAGAGTTAAGCCCACAATAGTGCTCTAGATGACAGTTAAGCCACCTGACTTCAATGGTGTGCAGATATATAAGCCCACAATAGTGCTCTAGATGACAGTTTAGCCACCTGACTTCAATGGTGTGCAGAGAGTTAAGCCCACAATAGTGCTCTAGATGACAGTTTAGCCACATGACTTCAATGGTGTGCAGAGAGTTACGCCCACAATAGTGCTCTAGACGACAGTTAAGCCACCTGACTTCAATGGTGTGTAGAGATATAAGCCCACAATAGTGCTCTAGATGACAGTCTAGCCACCTGACGTCAATGGTGTGCAGAGAGTTAGGTCACAGTAGTGCTCTAGATGACAGTTTGGCACCTGACTTCAATGGTGTGCAGAGTTAGGCCCACAATAGTGCTCTAGATGACAGTTTGGCCACCTGACTTCAATGGTCTGCAGAGAGTTACGCTCACACTATTGCTCTAGATGACAGTTAAGCCACCTGACTTCAATGGTGTGCAGAGATATAAGCCCACAATAGTGCTCTAGATGACAGTTAAGCCACCTGACTTCAATGGTGTGCAGAGATATAAGCCCACAATATTGTTCTAGATGACAGTTAAGCCACCTGACTTCAATGGTGTGAGAGATATAAGCCCACAATATTGTTCTAGATGACAGTTAAGCCACCTGACTTCAATGGTGTGTAGAGATATAAGCCCACAATAGTGCTCTAGATGATAGTCTAGCCACCTGACGTCAATGGTGTGCAGAGAGTTACGACCACAATAGTGCTCTAGACGACAGTTAAGTCACCTGACTTAAATGGTGTGCAGAGCGATAATCCCACAATAGTGCTCTAGATGACAGTTAAGCCACCTGACTTCAATGGTGTGCAGAGACTTACGCTCACACTATTGCTCTAGATGACAGTTAAGCTACCTGACTTCAATGGTGTGCAGAGATATAAACCCACAATAGTGCTCTAGATGACAGTTAAGCCACCTGACGTCAATGGTGTGCAGATTGTTAGGTTCACAGTAGTGCTCTAGATGACAGTTTGGCCACCTGCCTTCAATGGTGTGCAGAGAGTTAGGCCCACAATAGTGCTCTAGATGACAGTTTGGCCACCTGACTTCAATGGTCTGCAGAGAGTTACGCTCACACTATTGCTCTAGATGACAGTTAAGCTACCTGACTTCAATGGTGTGCGGAGATATATAAGCCCACACTAGTGCTCTAGATGACATCTTAGCCACATGACTTAAATGGTATGCAGAGATTTAGGCCCACAATAGTGCTCTAGATGACAGTTAAGCCACCAGACATCAATGGTGTGCAGAGATATATGCCCACAATAGTGCTCTAGATGACAGTTTAACAACTTGAATTCAATGGTGTGCAGAGATATATATGCCCACACTAGTGCTCTAGATGACATCTTAGCCACATGACGTCAATGGTGTGCAGAGAGTTACGCCCACAATAGTGCTCTAGACGACAGTTGAGCCACCTGACTTCAATGGTGTGTAGAGATATAAGCCCACAATAGTGCTCTAGATGATAGTCTAGCCACCTGACGTCAAAGGTGTGCAGAGAGTTAGGCCCACAATAGTGCTCAAAATGACAGTTTGGCCACCTGACTTCAATGGTCTGCAGAGAGTTACGCTCACACTATTGCTCTAGATGACAGTTAAGCCACCTGACTTCAATGGTGTGCAGAGATATAGGCACACAATAGTGCTCTAGATGACAGTTAAGCCACCTGACTTCAATGGTGTGCAGAGATATAAGCCCACAATATTGTTCTAGATGACAGTTAAGCCACCTGACTTCAATGGTGTGTAGAGATATAAGCCCACAATAGTGCTCTAAATGATAGTCTAGCCACCTGACGTCAATGGTGTGCAGAGAGTTACGACCACAATAGTGCTCTAGACGACAGTTAAGTCAACTGACTTAAATGGTGTGCAGAGCGATAAGCCCACAATAGTGCTCTAGATGACAGTTAAGCCACCTGACTTCAATTGTGTGCAGAGAGTTACACTCACACTATTGCTCTAGATGACAGTTAAGCTAACTGACTTCAATGGTGTGCAGAGATATAAGCCCACAATAGTGCTCTAGATGACAGTTAAGCCACCTGACGTCAATGGTGTGCAGAGTGTTAGGTTCACAGTAGTGCTCTAGATGACAGTTTGGCCACCTGCCTTCAGTGGTGTGCAGAGAGTTAAGCCCACAATAGTGCTCTAGATGACAGTTTGGCCACCTGACTTCAATGGTCTGCAGAGAGTTACGCTCACACTATTGCTCTAGATGACAGTTAAGCTACCTGACGTCAATGGTGTGCAGAGATATAAGCCCACAATAGTGCTCTAGATGACAGTTAAGCCACCTGACTTCAATGGTGTGAAGAGAAATAAGCCCACAATAGTGTTCTAGATGACAGTTAAGCCACCTGACTTCAATGGTGTGTATAGATATAAGCCCACAATAGTGCTCTAGATGATAGTCTAGCCACCTGACGTCAATGGTGTGCAGAGAGTTAGGTTCACAGTAGTGCTCTAGATGACAGTTTGGCCACCTGACTTCAATGGTGTGCAGAGAGTTAGGCCCACAATAGTGCTCTAAATGACTGTTTGGCCACCTGACTTCAATGGTCTGCAGAGAGTTAAGCTCACACTATTGCTCTAGATGACAGTTATGCTACCTGACTTCAATGTTGTGCAGAGATATAAGCCCACAATAGTGCTCTAGATGACAGTTAAGCCACCTGACTTCAATGGTGTGCAGAGAAATAAGCCCACAATAGTGTTCTAGATGACAGTTAAGCCACCTGACTTCAATGGTGTGTTGAGATATAAGCCCACAATAGTGCTCTAGATGATAGTCTAGCCACCTGACGTCAATGCTGTGCAGAGAGTTAAGCCCACAATAGCGCTCTAGATGACAGTTTGACCACATGACTTAAATGGTGTGCAGAGCGATAAGCCCACAATAGTGCTCTAGATGACAGTTAAGCCACCTGACTTCAATGGTGTGCAGAGATATATGCCCACAATAGTGCTCTAGATGACAGTTTAACAACCTGACTTCAATGGTGTGCAGAGATATATAAGCCCACACTAGTGCTCTAGATGACATCTTAGCCACATGATTTAAATGGTATGCAGAGATTTAGGCCCACAATAGTGCTCTAGATGTCAGTTAAGCCACCTGACCTCAATGGTGTGCAGATATATATGCCCACAATAGTGCTCTAGATGACAGTTGAACAACTTGAATTCAATGGTGTGCAGAGATATATAAGCCCACAATAGTGCTATAGATGACATCGTAGCCACATGATATCAATGGTGTGCAGAGAGTTACGCCCACAATAGTGCTCTAGACGACAGTTAAGCCACCTGACTTCAATGGTGTGTAGAGATATAAGCCCACAATAGTGCTCTAGATGACAGTCTAGCCACCTGACGTCAATGGTGTGCAGAGAGTTAGGCTCACAGTAGTGCTCTAGATGACAGTTTGGCCACCTGACTTCAATGGTATGCAGAGTTAGGCCCACAAGAGTGCTCTAGATGACAGTTTGGCCACCTGACTTCAATGGTCTGCAGAGAGTTACGCTCACACTATTGCTCTAGATGACAGTTAAGCCACCTGACATCAAAGGTGTGCAGAGATATAAGCCCACAATAGTGCTCTAGATGACAGTTAAGCCACCTGACTTCAATGGTGTGCAGAGATATAAGCCCACAATATTGTTCTAGATGACAGTTAAGCCACCTGACTTCAATGGTGTGTAGAGATATAAGCCCACAATAGTGCTCTAGATGATAGGCTAGCCACCTGACGTCAATGGTGTGCAGAGAGTTACGCCCACAATAGTGCTCTAGACGACAGTTAAGTCACCTGACTTAAATGGTGTGCAGAGCGATTAGCCCACAATAGTGCTCTAGATGACAGTTAAGCCACCTGACTTCAATGGTGTGCAGAGAGTTACGCTCACACTATTGCTCTAGATGACAGTTAAGCTACCTGACTTCAATGGTGTGCAGAGATATAAGCCCACAATAGTGCTCTAGATGACAGTTATGCCACCTGACTTCAATGGTGTGCAGAGATATAAGCCCACAATAGTGCTCTAGATGACAGTTAAGCCACCTGACTTCAATGGTGTGCAGAGATATAAGCCCACAATAGTGCTCTAGATGACAGTTTAGCCACCTGACTTCAATGGTGTGCAGAGTATATGCCCACAATAGTGCTCTAGATGACAGTTTAGCCACCTGACTTAATGGTGTGCAGATAATAAGCCCACAATAGTGCTCTAGATGACATCTTAGCCACCTGACTTCAATGGTGTGCAGAGAGTTGGCTCACAATAGTGCCTAGATGACAGTTTGGCCACCTGACTTCAATGGTGTGCAGAGAATAAGCCCCACATAGTGCTCTAGATGACAGTTAAGCCACCTGACTTCAATTGTGTGCAGAGAGATAAGCCCAACACTAGTGCTCTAGATGACAGTTTAGCAACCTGACTTTTATGGTGTGCAGAGAGTGACGCCCACAATAGTGCTCTAGATGACAGTCAAGCCACCTGACTTCAATGGTGTGCAGAGCGATACGCCCACACTAGTGCTCTAGATGACCATTTAGCAACCTGACTTCAATGGTGTGCAGAGCTAAGTCCACAATAATGCGCTAGCTGACAGCTTAGACACCTGACTTCAATGGTTTGCCGAGATATAAGCCCACAATAGTGCTCTAGATGAGAGTTAAGCCACCTGACTTCAATGGTGTGCAGATAGATAAGCCCACAATAGTGATCTAGGTGACAGTTTAGCCACCTGACTTCTATGGTGTGCAGAGATATAAGCCCACACTAGTGCTCTAGCTGACAGTTTAGACACCTGACTTCAATGGTGTGCATATAGATATAAGCCCACACTAGTGCTCTAGGTGACAGTTTAGCCACCTGACTTCTATGGTGTGCAGAGATATAAGCCCACAATAGTGCTCTAGCTGAAAGTTTAGACACCTGAATTCAATGGTGTGCATAGAGATATAAGCCCACAATTAGTACTCTAGATGACAGTTTAGCCACCTGACTTCAATGGAGTGCAGATAGATAAGCCCGCAATAGGGCTCTAGATGACAGTTAAGCCACCTGACTTCTATGGTGTGCAGAGAGATAAGCCCACCATAGTGCTCTAGATGACAGTTTGGCCACCTGACTTCAATCGTGTGCAGAGAGATAAGCCCACGATAGTGCTCTAGATGACAGTTAAGCCACCTGACTTCAATTGTGTGCAGAGAGCTAAGCCCATAATAGTGCTCTAGATGACAGTTAAGCCACCTGACTTCAATGGTGTGTAGAGATATAAGCCCACAATAGTGCTCTAGATGATAGTCTAGCCACCTGACGTCAATGGTGTGCAGAGAGTTAAGCCCACAGTAGTGCTCTAGATGACAATTTGACCACATGACTTAAATGGTGTGCAGAGCGATAAGCCCACAATAGTGCTCTAGATGACAGTTAAGCCACCTGACCTCAATGGTGTGCAGATATATATGCCCACAATAGTGCTCTAGATGACAGATTAACAACTTGAATTCAATGGTGTGCAGAGATATATAAGCCCACAATAGTGCTCTAGATGACATCTTAGCCACATGACGTCAATGGTGTGCAGAGAGTTACGCCCACAATAGTGCTCTAGACGACAGTTAAGCCACCTGACTTCAATGGTGTGTACAGATATAAGCCCACAATAGTGCTCTAGATGATAGTCTAGCCACCTGACGTCAATGGTGTGCAGAGAGTTAGGCTCACAGTAGTGCTCTAGATGACAGTTTGGCCACCTGACTTCAATGGTGTGCAGAGATATATGCCCACAATAGTGCTCTAGATGACAGTTTAACAACCTGACCTCAATGGTGTGCAGAGATATAAGCCCACAATAGTGCTCTAGATGACAGTTAAGCCACCTGACTTCAATGGTGTGCAGAGAGTTACGCCCACAATAGTGCTCTAGACGACAGTTAAGCCACCTGACTTCAATGGTGTGTAGAGATATAAGCCCACAATAGTGCTCTAGATGACAGTCTAGCCACCTGACGTCAATGGTGTGCAGAGAGTTAGGCTCACAGTAGTGCTCTAGATGACAGTTTGGCCACCTGACTTCAATGGTATGCAGAGTTAGGCCCACAAGAGTGCTCTAGATGACAGTTTGGCCACCTGACTTCAATGGTCTGCAGAGAGTTACGCTCACACTATTGCTCTAGATGACAGTTAAGCCACCTGACATCAAAGGTGTGCAGAGATATAAGCCCACAATAGTGCTCTAGATGACAGTTAAGCCACCTGACTTCAATGGTGTGCAGAGATATAAGCCCACAATATTGTTCTAGATGACAGTTAAGCCACCTGACTTCAATGGTGTGTAGAGATATAAGCCCACAATAGTGCTCTAGATGATAGGCTAGCCACCTGACGTCAATGGTGTGCAGAGAGTTACGCCCACAATAGTGCTCTAGACGACAGTTAAGTCACCTGACTTAAATGGTGTGCAGAGCGATTAGCCCACAATAGTGCTCTAGATGACAGTTAAGCCACCTGACTTCAATGGTGTGCAGAGAGTTACGCTCACACTATTGCTCTAGATGACAATTAAGCTACCTGACTTCAATGGTGTGCAGAGATATAAGCCCACAATAGTGTTCTAGATGACAGTTATGCCACCTGACTTCAATGGTGTGTAGAGATATAAGCCAACCATAGTGCTCTAGATGACAGTTTGGCCACCTGACTTCAATCGTGTGCAGAGAGATAAGCCCACAATAGTGCTCTAGATGACAGTTAAGCCACCTGACTTCAATGGTGTGCAGAGATATATGCCCACAATAGTGCTCTAGATGACAGTTTAACAACCTGACTTCAATGGTGTGCAGAGATATATAAGCCCACACTAGTGCTCTAGATGACATCTTAGCCACATGACGTCAATGGTATGCAGAGAGTTAGGCTCACAATAGTGCCCTAGATGACAGTTTGGCCACCTGACTTCAATGGTGTGCAGAGAGATAAGCCCACCATAGTGCTCTAGATGACAGTTTGGCCACCTGACTTCAATCGTGTGCAGAGAGATAAGCCCACGATAGTGCTCTAGATGACAGTTAAGCCACCTGACTTCAATTGTGTGCAGAGAGCTAAGCCCACAATAGTGCTCTAGATGACAGTTTAGCAACCTGACTTTTATGGTGTGCAGAGAGTGACGCCCACAATAGTGCTCTAGATGACAGTCAAGCCACCTGACTTCAATGGTGTGCAGAGCGATACGCCCACACTAGTGCTCTAGATGACCATTTAGCAACCTGACTTCAATGGTGTGCAGAGCTAAGTCCACAATAATGCGCTAGCTGACAGCTTAGACACCTGACTTCAATGGTTTGCCGAGATATAAGCCCACAATAGTGCTCTAGATGAGAGTTAAGCCACCTGACTTCAATGGTGTGCAGATAGATAAGCCCACAATAGTGATCTAGGTGACAGTTTAGCCACCTGACTTCTATGGTGTGCAGAGATATAAGCCCACACTAGTGCTCTAGCTGACAGTTTAGACACCTGACTTCAATGGTGTGCATATAGATATAAGCCCACACTAGTGCTCTAGGTGACAGTTTAGCCACCTGACTTCTATGGTGTGCAGAGATATAAGCCCACAATAGTGCTCTAGCTGAAAGTTTAGACACCTGAATTCAATGGTGTGCATAGAGATATAAGCCCACAATTAGTACTCTAGATGACAGTTTAGCCACCTGACTTCAATGGAGTGCAGATAGATAAGCCCGCAATAGGGCTCTAGATGACAGTTAAGCCACCTGACTTCTATGGTGTGCAGAGAGATAAGCCCACCATAGTGCTCTAGATGACAGTTTGGCCACCTGACTTCAATCGTGTGCAGAGAGATAAGCCCACGATAGTGCTCTAGATGACAGTTAAGCCACCTGACTTCAATTGTGTGCAGAGAGCTAAGCCCATAATAGTGCTCTAGATGACAGTTAAGCCACCTGACTTCAATGGTGTGTAGAGATATAAGCCCACAATAGTGCTCTAGATGATAGTCTAGCCACCTGACGTCAATGGTGTGCAGAGAGTTAAGCCCACAGTAGTGCTCTAGATGACAATTTGACCACATGACTTAAATGGTGTGCAGAGCGATAAGCCCACAATAGTGCTCTAGATGACAGTTAAGCCACCTGACCTCAATGGTGTGCAGATATATATGCCCACAATAGTGCTCTAGATGACAGATTAACAACTTGAATTCAATGGTGTGCAGAGATATATAAGCCCACAATAGTGCTCTAGATGACATCTTAGCCACATGACGTCAATGGTGTGCAGAGAGTTACGCCCACAATAGTGCTCTAGACGACAGTTAAGCCACCTGACTTCAATGGTGTGTACAGATATAAGCCCACAATAGTGCTCTAGATGATAGTCTAGCCACCTGACGTCAATGGTGTGCAGAGAGTTAGGCTCACAGTAGTGCTCTAGATGACAGTTTGGCCACCTGACTTCAATGGTGTGCAGAGTTAGGCCCACAATAGTGCTCTAGATGACAGTTTGGCCACCTGACTTCAATGGTCTGCAGAGAGTTACGCTCACACTATTGCTCTAGATGACAGTTAAGCCACCTGACTTCAATGGTGTGCAGAGATATAAGCACACAATAGTGCTCTAGATGACAGTTAAGCCACCTGACTTCAATGGTGTGCAGAGATATAAGCCCACAATATGTCTAGATGACAGTTACCACCTGACTTCAATGGTGTGAGAGATATAAGCCCACAATATTGTTCTAGATGACAGTTAAGCCACCTGACTTCAATGGTGTGTAGAGATATAAGCCCACAATAGTGCTCTAGATGATAGTCTAGCCACCTGACGTCAATGGTGTGCAGAGAGTTACGACCACAATAGTGCTCTAGACGACAGTTAAGTCACCTGACTTAAATGGTGTGCAGAGCGATAATCCCACAATAGTGCTCTAGATGACAGTTAAGCCACCTGACTTCAATGGTGTGCAGAGACTTACGCTCACACTATTGCTCTAGATGACAGTTAAGCTACCTGACTTCAATGGTGTGCAGAGATATAAACCCACAATAGTGCTCTAGATGACAGTTAAGCCACCTGACGTCAATGGTGTGCAGATTGTTAGGTTCACAGTAGTGCTCTAGATGACAGTTTGGCCACCTGCCTTCAATGGTGTGCAGAGAGTTAGGCCCACAATAGTGCTCTAGATGACAGTTTGGCCACCTGACTTCAATGGTCTGCAGAGAGTTACGCTCACACTATTGCTCTAGATGACAGTTAAGCTACCTGACTTCAATGGTGTGCAGAGATATAAGCCCACAATAGTGCTCTAGATGACAGTTAAGCCACCTGACTTCAATGGTGTGTAGAGATATAAGCCCACAATAGTGCTCTAGATGACAGTTTAGCCACCTGACTTCAATGGTGTGCAGATAGTTAAGCCCACAATAGTGCTCTAGATGATAGTCTAGCCACCTGACGTCAATGGTGTGCAGAGAGTTAGGTTCACAGTAGTGCTCTAGATGACAGTTTGGCCACCTGACTTCAATGGTGTGCAGAGAGTTAGGCCCACAATAGTGCTCTAAATGACTGTTTGGCCACCTGACTTCAATGGTCTGCAGAGAGTTAAGCTCACACTATTGCTCTAGATGACAGTTATGCTACCTGACTTCAATGTTGTGCAGAGATATAAGCCCACAATAGTGCTCTAGATGACAGTTAAGCCACCTGACTTCAATGGTGTGCAGAGAAATAAGCCCACAATAGTGTTCTAGATGACAGTTAAGCCACCTGACTTCAATGGTGTGTTGAGATATAAGCCCACAATAGTGCTCTAGATGATAGTCTAGCCACCTGACGTCAATGCTGTGCAGAGAGTTAAGCCCACAATAGCGCTCTAGATGACAGTTTGACCACATGACTTAAATGGTGTGCAGAGCGATAAGCCCACAATAGTGCTCTAGATGACAGTTAAGCCACCTGACTTCAATGGTGTGCAGAGATATATGCCCACAATAGTGCTCTAGATGACAGTTTAACAACCTGACTTCAATGGTGTGCAGAGATATATAAGCCCACACTAGTGCTCTAGATGACATCTTAGCCACATGATTTAAATGGTATGCAGAGATTTAGGCCCACAATAGTGCTCTAGATGTCAGTTAAGCCACCTGACCTCAATGGTGTGCAGATATATATGCCCACAATAGTGCTCTAGATGACAGTTGAACAACTTGAATTCAATGGTGTGCAGAGATATATAAGCCCACAATAGTGCTATAGATGACATCGTAGCCACATGATATCAATGGTGTGCAGAGAGTTACGCCCACAATAGTGCTCTAGACGACAGTTAAGCCACCTGACTTCAATGGTGTGTAGAGATATAAGCCCACAATAGTGCTCTAGATGACAGTCTAGCCACCTGACGTCAATGGTGTGCAGAGAGTTAGGCTCACAGTAGTGCTCTAGATGACAGTTTGGCCACCTGACTTCAATGGTATGCAGAGTTAGGCCCACAAGAGTGCTCTAGATGACAGTTTGGCCACCTGACTTCAATGGTCTGCAGAGAGTTACGCTCACACTATTGCTCTAGATGACAGTTAAGCCACCTGACATCAAAGGTGTGCAGAGATATAAGCCCACAATAGTGCTCTAGATGACAGTTAAGCCACCTGACTTCAATGGTGTGCAGAGATATAAGCCCACAATATTGTTCTAGATGACAGTTAAGCCACCTGACTTCAATGGTGTGTAGAGATATAAGCCCACAATAGTGCTCTAGATGATAGGCTAGCCACCTGACGTCAATGGTGTGCAGAGAGTTACGCCCACAATAGTGCTCTAGACGACAGTTAAGTCACCTGACTTAAATGGTGTGCAGAGCGATTAGCCCACAATAGTGCTCTAGATGACAGTTAAGCCACCTGACTTCAATGGTGTGCAGAGAGTTACGCTCACACTATTGCTCTAGATGACAATTAAGCTACCTGACTTCAATGGTGTGCAGAGATATAAGCCCACAATAGTGTTCTAGATGACAGTTATGCCACCTGACTTCAATGGTGTGTAGAGATATAAGCCAACCATAGTGCTCTAGATGACAGTTTGGCCACCTGACTTCAATCGTGTGCAGAGAGATAAGCCCACAATAGTGCTCTAGATGACAGTTAAGCCACCTGACTTCAATGGTGTGCAGAGATATATGCCCACAATAGTGCTCTAGATGACAGTTTAACAACCTGACTTCAATGGTGTGCAGAGATATATAAGCCCACACTAGTGCTCTAGATGACATCTTAGCCACATGACGTCAATGGTATGCAGAGAGTTAGGCTCACAATAGTGCCCTAGATGACAGTTTGGCCACCTGACTTCAATGGTGTGCAGAGATATAAGCCCACCATAGTGCTCTAGATGACAGTTTGGCCACCTGACTTCAATCGTGTGCAGAGAGATAAGCCCACGATAGTGCTCTAGATGACAGTTAAGCCACCTGACTTCAATTGTGTGCAGAGAGCTAAGCCCACAATAGTGCTCTAGATGACAGTTTAGCAACCTGACTTTTATGGTGTGCAGAGAGTGACGCCCACAATAGTGCTCTAGATGACAGTCAAGCCACCTGACTTCAATGGTGTGCAGAGCGATACGCCCACACTAGTGCTCTAGATGACCATTTAGCAACCTGACTTCAATGGTGTGCAGAGCTAAGTCCACAATAATGCGCTAGCTGACAGCTTAGACACCTGACTTCAATGGTTTGCCGAGATATAAGCCCACAATAGTGCTCTAGATGAGAGTTAAGCCACCTGACTTCAATGGTGTGCAGATAGATAAGCCCACAATAGTGATCTAGGTGACAGTTTAGCCACCTGACTTCTATGGTGTGCAGAGATATAAGCCCACACTAGTGCTCTAGCTGACAGTTTAGACACCTGACTTCAATGGTGTGCATATAGATATAAGCCCACACTAGTGCTCTAGGTGACAGTTTAGCCACCTGACTTCTATGGTGTGCAGAGATATAAGCCCACAATAGTGCTCTAGCTGAAAGTTTAGACACCTGAATTCAATGGTGTGCATAGAGATATAAGCCCACAATTAGTACTCTAGATGACAGTTTAGCCACCTGACTTCAATGGAGTGCAGATAGATAAGCCCGCAATAGGGCTCTAGATGACAGTTAAGCCACCTGACTTCTATGGTGTGCAGAGAGATAAGCCCACCATAGTGCTCTAGATGACAGTTTGGCCACCTGACTTCAATCGTGTGCAGAGAGATAAGCCCACGATAGTGCTCTAGATGACAGTTAAGCCACCTGACTTCAATTGTGTGCAGAGAGCTAAGCCCATAATAGTGCTCTAGATGACAGTTAAGCCACCTGACTTCAATGGTGTGTAGAGATATAAGCCCACAATAGTGCTCTAGATGATAGTCTAGCCACCTGACGTCAATGGTGTGCAGAGAGTTAAGCCCACAGTAGTGCTCTAGATGACAATTTGACCACATGACTTAAATGGTGTGCAGAGCGATAAGCCCACAATAGTGCTCTAGATGACAGTTAAGCCACCTGACCTCAATGGTGTGCAGATATATATGCCCACAATAGTGCTCTAGATGACAGATTAACAACTTGAATTCAATGGTGTGCAGAGATATATAAGCCCACAATAGTGCTCTAGATGACATCTTAGCCACATGACGTCAATGGTGTGCAGAGAGTTACGCCCACAATAGTGCTCTAGACGACAGTTAAGCCACCTGACTTCAATGGTGTGTACAGATATAAGCCCACAATAGTGCTCTAGATGATAGTCTAGCCACCTGACGTCAATGGTGTGCAGAGAGTTAGGCTCACAGTAGTGCTCTAGATGACAGTTTGGCCACCTGACTTCAATGGTGTGCAGAGTTAGGCCCACAATAGTGCTCTAGATGACAGTTTGGCCACCTGACTTCAATGGTCTGCAGAGAGTTAAGCTCACAATAGTGCTCTAGATGACAGTTAAGCCACCTGACTTCAATGGTGTGCAGAGATTTAAGCACACAATAGTGCTCTAGATGACAGTTAAGCCACCTGACTTCAATGGTGTGCAGAGATATAAGCCCACAATAGTGCTCTAGATGACAGTTTAGCCACCTGACTTCAATGGTGTGCAGAGAGTTAGCCCACAATAGTGCTCTAGATGACAGTTTAGCCACCTGACTTCAATGGTGTGCAGAGTTAGGCCACAATAGTGCTCTAGATGACAGTTTAGCCACCTGACTTCAATGGTGTGCAGAGAGTTACGCCCACAATAGTGCTCTAGATGACAGTTAAGCCACCTGACTTCAATGGTGTGCAGAGATATAAGCCACAATAGTGCTCTAGATGACAGTTAAGCCACCTGACTTCAATGGTGTGCAGAGATATAAGCCCACAATAGTGCTCTAGATGACAGTTAAGCCACCTGACTTCAATGGTGTGCAGAGATATAGCCACAATAGTGCTCTAGATGACAGTTAGCCACCTGACTTCAATGGTGTGCAGAGAGTTACGCCCACAATAGTGCTCTAGATGACAGTTAAGCCACCTGACTTCAATGGTGTGCAGAGAGATAAGCCCACAATAGTGCTCTAGATGACAGTTAAGCCACCTGACTTCAATGGTGTGCAGAGAGTTAGGCCCACAATAGTGCTCTAGATGACAGTTAAGCCACCTGACTTCAATGGTGTGCAGAGATATAAGCCCACAATAGTGCTCTAGATGACAGTTTAGCCACCTGACTTCAATGGTGTGCAGAGAGATAAGCCCACAATAGTGCTCTAGATGACAGTTAAGCCACCTGACTTCAATGGTGTGCAGAGATATAAGCCCACAATAGTGCTCTAGATGACAGTTAAGCCACCTGACTTCAATGGTGTGCAGAGAGATAAGCCCACAATAGTGCTCTAGATGACAGTTAAGCCACCTGACTTCAATGGTGTGCAGAGATATTAGCCCACAATAGTGCTCTAGATGACAGTTTAGCCACCTGACTTCAATGGTGTGCAGAGAGTTAGGCCCACAATAGTGCTCTAGATGACAGTTTGGCCACCTGACTTCAATGGTGTGCAGAGAGATAAGCCCACAATAGTGCTCTAGATGACAGTTAAGCCACCTGACTTCAATGGTGTGCAGAGAGATAAGCCCACAATAGTGCTCTAGATGACAGTTAAGCCACCTGACTTCAATGGTGTGCAGAGAGATAAGCCCACAATAGTGCTCTAGATGACAGTTAAGCCACCTGACTTCAATGGTGTGCAGAGAGATAAGCCCACAATAGTGCTCTAGATGACAGTTTAGCCACCTGACTTCAATGGTGTGCAGAGAGATAAGCCCACAATAGTGCTCTAGATGACAGTTTAGCCACCTGACTTCAATGGTGTGCAGAGAGATAAGCCCACAATAGTGCTCTAG
>JABXNX010000126.1:73691-91788 GCA_014843695.1 Archivesica marissinica | reverse complement strand
CTAATCATTCAGCCACAACTAATCATTCAGTCACAACTAATCATTCAGTCAAAACTAATCATTCAGCCACAACTAATCATTCAGCCACAACTAATCATTCAGCCACAACTAATCATTCAGCCACAACTAATCATCCAGCCACAACTAATCATTTCAGTCATAACTAATCATTCAGCCACAACTAATCATTCAGCCATAACTAATCATTCAGCCATAACTAATCATTCAGCCATAACTAATCATTCAGCCACAACTAATCATTCAGCCACAACTAATCATTCAGCCATAACTAATCATTCAGCCATAACTAATCATTCAGCCATAACTAATCATTCAGCCACAACTAATCATTCAGCCACAACTAATCATTCAGCCATAACTAATCATTCAGCCATAACTAATCATTCAGTCATAACTAATCATTCAGCCATAACTAATCATTCAGCCATAACTAATCATTCAGCCACAACTAATCATGCAGTCATAACTAATCATTCAGCAACAACTAATCATTCAGCCATAACTAATCATTCAGCCACAACTAATCATTCAGCCACAACTAATCATTCAGCCATAGCTAATCATTCCGCCATAACTAATCATTCTGTCATAACTAATCATTCAGCCACAATAATCATTCAGCCATAACAAATCATTCAGCCACAACTAATCATTCAGCAATAACTAATCATTCAGCCATAACTAATCATTCAGCCATAACTAATCATTCAGCCATAACTAATCATTCAGCCACAACTAATCATTCAGCCACAACTAATCATTCAGCCACAACTAATCATTCAGCCACAACTAATCATTCAACCACAACTAATCATTCAGCCATAACTAATCATTCAGTCATAACTAATCATTCAGCCATACCTAATCATTCAGCCACAACTAATCATTTCAGTCATAACTAATCATTCAGCCACAACTAATCATTCAGCCATAACTAATCATTCAGCCACAACTAATCATTCAGCCACAACTAATCATTCAGCCACAACTAATCATTCAGCCATAATTAATCATTCAGCCACAACGAATCATTCAGCCATAACTAATCATTCAACCACATCTAATCATTCAGCCGCAACTAATCATTCAGCCATAACGAATTATTCAGCTACAACTATCATTCAGCCATAACTAATCATTCAGCCACAACTAATCATTCAGCCACAATTAATCATTCAGCCATAACTAATCATTTCAGTCATAGATAATCGTTCAGCCATAACTAATCATTCAGCCATAACTAATCATTCAACCACATCTAATCATTCAGCCACAACTAATCATTCAGCCATAACGAATCATTCAGCCACAACTATCATTCAGCCATAACTAATCATTCAGCCACAACTAATCATTCAGCCACAACTAATCATTCAGCCATAACTAATCATTTCAGTCATAACTAATCATTCAGCCATAACTAATCATTCAGCCAAACTAATCATTTCAGTCATAACTAATCTTTCAGCCATAACTAATCATTCAGCCATATCTAATCATTCAGCCATAACTAATCATTTCAGTCATAACTAATCATTCAGCCATAACTAATCATTCAGCCACAACTAATCATTCAGCCATAACTAATCATTCAGTCATAACTAATCATTCAGTCATAACTCATCATTCAGCCATAACTAATCATTCAGTCATAACTAATCATTCAGTCATAACTAATCATTCAGCCACAACTAATCATTCAACCACAACTAATCATTCAGCCACAACTAATCATTCAACCACAACTAATCATTCAGCCACAACTAATCATTCAGCCACAACTAATCATTCAGCCACAACTAATCATTCAGCCATAAGTAATCATTCAGCCACAACTAATCATTCAGCCATAACTAATCATTCAGCCACAACTAATCATTCAGCCACAACTAATCATTCAGCCATAACTAATCATTCAGCCACAACGAATCATTCAGCCATAACTAATCATTCAACCACATCTAATCATTCAGCCACAACTAATCATTCAGCCATAACGAATCATTCAGCCACAACTATCATTCAGCCATAACTAATCATTCAGCCATAACGAATCATTCAGCCACAACTAATCATTCAGCCATAACGAATCATTCAGCCACAACTAATCATTCAGCCATAACTAATCATTCAGCCACAACTAATCATTCAGCCACAACTAATCATTCAGCCATAACTAATCATTCAGCCACAACTAATCATTCAGCCATAACTAATCATTCAACCACATCTAATCATTCAGCCACAACTAATCATTCAGCCATAACTAATCATTCAGCCACAACTATCATTCAGCCATAACTAATCATTCAGCCATAACTAATCATTCAGCCACAACTAATCATTCAGCCATAACTAATCATTCAGCCACAACTAATCATTCAGCCATAACTAATCATTCAGCCACAACTAATCATTCAGCCACAACTAATCATTCAGCCATAACTAATCATTCAGCCACAACTAATCATTCAGCATAACTAATCATTCAGCCACAACTAATCATTCAGCCATAACTAATCAATTCAGTCATAACTAATCTTTCAGCCATAATAATCATTCAGCCATAACTAATCATTCAGCCATAACTAATCATTTCAGTCATAACTAATCATTCAGCTATAACTAATCATTCAGCCATATCTAATCATTCAGCCATAACTAATCATTTAGTCATAACTAATCATTCAGCCATAACTAATCATTCAGCCACAACTAATCATTCAGCCATAACTAATCATTCAGTCATAACTAATCATTCAGTCATAACTCATCATTCAGCCATAACTAACCATTCAGTCATAACTAATCATTCAGTCATAACTAATCATTCAGCCACAACTAATCATTCAGTCATAACTAATCATTCAGCCACAACTAATCATTCAACCACAACTAATCATTCAGCCACAACTAATCATTCAGCCACAACTAATCATTCAGCCACAACTAATCATTCAGCCATAAGTAATCATTCAGCCACAACTAATCATTCAGCCATAACTAATCATTCAGCCACAACTAATCATGCCTCCATAACTAATCATTCAGCCACAACTAATCATTCAGCCATAACTAATCATTCAGCAACAACTAATCATTAAGCCACAACTAATCATTCAGCCACAACTAATCATTCAACCACAACTAATCATTAAGCCACAATTAATCATTCAGCCACAACTAATCATTCAACCACAACTAATCATTCAGCCACAACTAATCATTCAGTCATAACTAATCATTCAGCAACAACTAATCATTCAGTCATAACTAATCATTCAGCCACAACTAATCATTCAACCACAACTAATCAGTTAGCCACACCTAATCATTCAACCACAACTAATCATTCAGCCACAACTAATCATTCAGCCATAACTAATCATTTCAGTCATAACTAATCATTCAGCCATAACTAATCATTCAGCCACAATAATCATTCATCCATAACTAATCATTCAGCCACAACTAATCATGGAGCCATAACTACTCATTCAGCCACAACTAATCATGCAGCCATAACTAATCATTTCAGTCATAACTAATCATTCAGCCACAACTAATCATTCAGCCACAACTAATCATTCAGCCATAACTAATCATTTCAGTCATAGCTAATCTTTCAGCCATAACTAATCATTCAGCCATAACTAATCATGTCAGTCATAACTAATCATTCAGCCACAACTAATCATTCAGCCACACCTAATCATTCAGCCATAGCTAATCATTCAGCCACAACTAATCATTCAGTCATAAGTAATCATTCAGCCACAACTAATCATTCAGCCATAACTAATCATTCAGCCACAACTAATCATGCAGTCATAACTAATCATTCAGCAACAACTAATCATTCAGCCATAACTAATCATTCAGCCACAACTAATCATTCAGCCATAGCTAATCATTCCGCCATAACTAATCATTCTGTCATAACTAATCATTCAGCCACAATAATCATTCAGCCATAACAAATAATTCAGCCACAACTAATCATGCAGCCATAACTAATCATTCAGCCACAACTAATCATGCAGCCATAACTAATCATTTCAGTCATAACTAATCATTCAGCCACAACTAATCATTCAGCCACAAATAATCATTCAGCCACAACTAATCATCCAGCCACAACTAATCATTCAGTCATAACTAATCATTCAGCCATAACTAATCATTCCGTCATAACTATTCATTCAGCCATACCTAATCATTCAGCCACAACTAATCATTTCAGTCATAACTAATCATTCAGCCACAACTAATCATTCAGCCATAACTAATCATTTCAGTCATATCTAATCATTCAGCCACAACTAATCATTCAGCCACAACTAATCATTCAGCCATAATTAATCATTCAGCCACAACGAATCATTCAGCCATAACTAATCATTCAACCACATCTAATCATTCAGCCGCAACTAATCATTCAGCCATAACGAATTATTCAGCTACAACTATCATTCAGCCATAACTAATCATTCAGCCACAACTAATCATTCAGCCACAATTAATCATTCAGCCACAACTAATCATTCAGCCACAATTAATCATTCAGCCATAACTAATCATTTCAGTCATAACTAATCTTTCAGCCATAACTAATCATTCAGCCAAAATAATCATTTCAGTCATAACTAATCTTTCAGCCATAACTAATCATTCAGCCATATCTAATCATTCAGCCATAACTAATCATTTCAGTCATAACTAATCATTCAGCCATAACTAATCATTCAGCCACAACTAATCATTCAGCCATAACTAATCATTCAGTCATAACTAATCATTCAGCCATAACTAATCATTCAGCCATAACTAATCATTCAGTCATAACTAATCATTCAGCCATAACTAATCATTCAGCCATAACTAATCATTCAGCCATAACTAATCATTCAGTCATAACTAATCATTCAGCCATAACTAATCATTCGTCATAACTAATCATTCAGCCACAATAATCATTCAGCCATAACAAATAATTCAGCCACAACTAATCATTCAGCCATAACTAATCATTCAGCCACAACTAATCATTCAGCCATAACTAATCATTTCAGTCATAACTAATCATTCAGCCACAACTAATCATTCAGCCACAAATAATCATTCAGCCACAACTAATCATTCAGCCACAACTAATCATTCAGTCATAACTAATCATTCAGCCATAACTAATCATTCAGTCATAACTAATCATTCAGCCATAACTAATCATTCAGCCACAACTAATCATTCAGCCATAACTAATCATTCAGCCACAACTAATCATTCAGCCATAACTAATCATTCAGTCATAACTAATCATTCAGCCACAACTAATCATTCAGCCACAACTAATCATTCAGCCATAATTAATCATTCAGCCACAACTAATCATTCAGCCATAACTAATCATTCAACCACATCTAATCATTCAGCCACAACTAATCATTCAGCCACAACTAATCATTCAGCCACAACTATCATTCAGCCATAACTAATCATTCAGCCACAACTAATCATTCAGCCACAACTAATCATTCAGCCACAACTAATCATTCAGCCATAACTAATCATTCAGCCACAACTAATCATTCAGCCACAACTAATCATTCAGCCACAACTAATCATTCAGCCATACTAATCATTCAGCCATAACTAATCATTCAGCCATAACTAATCATTCAGCCATAACTAATCATTCAGCCATAACTAATCATTCAGTCATAACTAATCATTCAGCCATAACTAATCATTCAGCCACAACTAATCATTCAGCCACACTAATCATTCAGCCATAACTAATCATTCAGCCATAACTAATCATTCAGCCATAACTAATCATTCAGTCATAACTAATCATTCAGCCATAACTAATCATTCAGCCACAACTAATCATTCAACCACAACTAATCATTCAGCCACAACTAATCATTCAAACATCAGCCACAACTATCATTCAGCCAAACTAATCATTCAGCCACAACTAATCATTCAGCCATAACTAATCATTCAGCCACAACTAATCATTCAGCCATAACTAATCATTCAGCCACAACTAATCATTCAGCCACAACTAATCATTCAGCCATAACTAATCATTCAGCCACAACTAATCATTCAGCCATAACTAATCATTCAACCACAACTAATCATTCAGCCACAACTAATCATTCAGCCATAACGAATCATTCAGCCACAACTATCATTCAGCCATAACTAATCATTCAGCCATAACTAATCATTCAGCCACAACTAATCATTCAGCCATAACTAATCATTCAGCCACAACTAATCATTCAGCCATAACTAATCATTCAGCCACAACTAATCATTCAGCCACAACTAATCATTCAGCCACAACTAATCATTCAGCCATAACTAATCATTCAACCACATCTAATCATTCAGCCACAACTAATCATTCAGCCATAACGAATCATTCAGCCACAACTAATCATTCAGCCATAACGAATCATTCAGCCACAACTATCATTCAGCCATAACTAATCATTCAGCCACAAATAATCATTCAGCCACAACTAATCATTCAGCCATAAGTAATCATTCAGCCACAACTAATCATTCAGCCATAACTAATCATTCAGCCACAACTAATCATGCAGCCATAACTAATCATTCAGCCACAACTAATCATTCATCCATAACTAATCATTCAGCCACAACTAATCATTAAGACACAACTAATCATTCAGCCACAACTAATCATTCAACCACAACTAATCATTAAGCCACAATTAATCATTCAGCCACAACTAATCATTCAACCACAACTAATCATTCAGCCACAACTAATCATTCAGTCATAACTAATCATTCAGCAGCAACTAATCATTCAGTCATAACTAATCATTCAGCCACAACTAATCATTCAACCACAACTAATCATTCAGCCACAACTAATCATTCAACCACAACTAATCATTCAGCCACAACTAATCATTCAGCCATAACTAATCATTTCAGTCATAACTAATCATTCAGCCATAACTAATCATTCAGCCACAATAATCATGGAGCCATAACTACTCATTCAGCCACAACTAATCATGCAGCCATAACTAATCATTTCAGTCATAACTAATCATTCAGCCACAACTAATCATTTCAGTCATAACTAATCATTCAGCTATAACTAATCATTCAGCCATATCTAATCATTCAGCCATAACTAATAATTTCAGTCATAACTAATCATTCAGCCATAACTAATCATTCAGCCACAACTAATCATTCAGCCATAACTAATCATTCAGTCATAACTAATCATTCAGTCATAACTCATCATTCAGCCATAACTAACCATTCAGTCATAACTAATCATTCAGTCATAACTAATCATTCAGCCACAAATAATCATTCAGTCATAACTAATCATTCAGCCACAACTAATCATTCAACCACAACTAATCATTCAGCCACAACTAATCATTCAGCCACAACTAATCATTCAGCCACAACTAATCATTCAGCCATAAGTAATCATTCAGCCACAACTAATCATTCAGCCATAACTAATCATTCAGCCACAACTAATCATGCAGCCATAACTAATCATTCAGCCACAACTAATCATTCATCCATAACTATTCATTCAGCCACAACTAATCATTAAGCCACAACTAATCATTCAGCCACAACTAATCATTCAACCACAACTAATCATTAAGCCACAATTAATCATTCAGCCACAACTAATCATTCAACCACAACTAATCATTCAGCCACAACTAATCATTCAGTCATAACTAATCATTCAGCAGCAACTAATCATTCAGTCATAACTAATCATTCAGCCACAACTAATCATTCAACCACAACTAATCATTCAGCCATAACTAATCATTTCAGTCATAGCTAATCTTTCAGCCATAACTAATCATTCAGCCATAACTAATCATTTCAGTCATAACTAATCATTCAGCCACAACTAATCATTCAGCCACACCTAATCATTCAGCCATAGCTAATCATTCAGCCACAACTAATCATTCAGTCATAAGTAATCATTCAGCCACAACTAATCATTCAGCCATAACTAATCATTCAGCCACAACTAATCATGCAGTCATAACTAATCATTCAGCAACAACTAATCATTCAGCCATAACTAATCATTCAGCCACAACTAATCATTCAGCCATAGCTAATCATTCCGCCATAACTAATCATTCTGTCATAACTAATCATTCAGCCACAATAATCATTCAGCCACAACAAATCATTCAGCCACAACTAATCATTCAGCAATAGCTAATCATTCCGCCATAACTAATCATTCCGTCATAACTAATCACTCAGCCATAACTAATCATTCAGTCATAACTAATCATTCAGTCATAACTAATCATTCAGCCACAACTAATCATTCAGCCACAACTAATCATTCAGCCACAACTAATAATTCAACCACAACTAATCATTCAGCCACAACTAATCATCTAGCCATAACTAATCATTCAGCCACAACTAATCATTCAGCCATAACTAATCATTCAGCCATAACTAATCATTCAGCCACAACTAATCATTCAGCCATAACTAATCATTCAGCTACAATTAATCATTCAGCCATAATTAATCATTCAGCCTCAACTAATCATTCAGCCATAACTAATCATTCAACCACAACTAATCATTCAGCCACAACTATCATTCAGCCATAATAATCATTCAGCCACAACTAATCATTCAGCCATAACTAATCATTCAGCCACAACTAATCATTCAGCCACAACTAATCATTCAGCCAAATCTAATCATTCAGCCATAACTAATCATTTCAGTCATAACTAATCTTGCAGCCATAACTAATCATTCAGCAATAACTAATCATTCAGCCATATCTAATCATATCAGTCATAACTAATCTTTCTGCCATAACTAATCATTCAGCCATATCTAATCATTCAACCATAACTAATCATTTCAGTCATAACTAATCATTCAGCCATAACTAATCATTCAGCCACAACTAATCATTCAGCCATAGCTAATCATTCCGCCATAACTAATCATTCCGTCATAACTAATCATTCAGCCACAATAATCATTCTGCCATAACAAATAATTCAGCCACAACTAATCATGCAGCCATAACTAATCATTCAGCCACAACTAATCATGCAGCCATAACTAATCATTTCAGACATAACTAATCATTCAGCCACAACTAATCATTCAGCCACAAATAATCATTCAGCTACAACTAATCATCCAGCCACAACTAATCATTCAGTCATAACTAATCATTCAGCCATAACTAATCATTCCGTCATAACTATTCATTCAGCCATACATAATCATTCAGCCACAACTAATCATTTCAGTCATAACTAATCATTCAGCCACAACTAATCATTCAGCCATAACTAATCATTCAGCCATAACTAATCATTCAGCCACAACTATTCATTCAGCCATAATTAATCATTCAGCCACAACGAATCATTCAGCCATAACTAATCATTCAACCACATCTAATCATTCAGCCATAGCGAATCATTCAGCCACAACTATCATTCAGCCATAACTAATCATTCAGCCACAACTAATCATTCAGCCATAACTAATCATTTCAGTCATAACTAATCTTTCAGCCATAACTAATCATTCAGCCATAACTAATCATTCAGCCATAACTAATCATTTCAGTCATAACTAATCTTTCAGCCATAACTAATCATTCAGCCATATCTAATCATTCAGCCATAACTAATCATTTCAGTCATAACTAATCATTCAGCCATAACTAATCATTCAGCCACAACTAATCATTCAGCCATAACTAATCATTCAGTCATAACTAATCATTCAGTCATAACTAATCATTCAGCCACAACTAATCATTCAGCCATAACTAATCATTTCAGTCATAACTAATCTTTCAGCCATAACTAATCATTCAGCCATAACTAATCATTCAGCCATAACTAATCATTTCAGTCATAACTAATCTTTCAGCCATAACTAATCATTCAGCCATATCTAATCATTCAGCCATAACTAATCATTCAGTCATAACTAATCATTCAGCCATAACTAATCATTCAGCCACAACTAATCATTCAGCCATAACTAATCATTCAGTCATAACTAATCATTCAGTCATAACTAATCATTCAGCCATAACTAATCATTCAGCCATAACTAATCATTCAGTCATAACTAATCATTCAGCCATAACTAATCATTCAGCCATAACTAATCATTCAGCCACAACTAATCATTCAGCCACAACTAATCATTCAGCCACAACTAATCATTCAGCCATAACTAATCATTCAGCCATAACTAATCATTCAGCCATAACTAATCATTCAGCCATAACTAATCATTCAGCCACAACTAATCATTCAGCCATAACTAATCATTCAGCCATAACTAATCATTCAGTCATAACTAATCATTCAGCCATAACTAATCATTCAGCCATAACTAATCATTCAGCCACAACTAATCATTCAGCCATAACTAATCATTCAGCCACAACTAATCATTCAGCCACAACTAATCATTCAGCCACAACTAATCATTCAGCCACAACTAATCATTCAGCCACAACTAATCATTCAGCCACAACTAATCATTCAGCCATAACTAATCATTCAGCCACAACTAATCATTCAGCCATAACTAATCATTCAGCCACAACTAATCATTCAGCCACAACTAATCATTCAGCCATAACTAATCATTCAGCCACAACTAATCATTCAGCCATAACTAATCATTCACCAACTATCATTCAGCCACAACTAATCATTCACCAACGAATCATCACAACTATCATTCAGCCATAACTAATCATTCAGCCACACTAATCATTCAGCCACAACTAATCATTCCCAAACTATCAGCCAAATAATCATTAACAATCATTCAGCTAACATTCAGCCACAACTAATCATTCAGCCATAACTAATCATTCAGCCATAACTAATCATTCAGCCATAACTAATCATTCAGCCATAACTAATCATTCAGCCATAACTAATCATTCAGTCATAACTAATCATTCAGTCATAACTAATCATTCAGCCATAACTAATCATTCAGCCATAACTAATCATTCAGCCACAACTAATCATTCAGCCATAACTAATCATTCAGCCACAACTAATCATTCAGTCATAACTAATCATTCAGCCACAACTAATCATTCAACCACAACTAATCATTCAGCCACAACTAATCATTCAGCCACAACTAATCATTCAGCCACAACTAATCATTCAACCACAACTAATAATTCAGCCACAACTAATCATTCAACCACAACTAATCATTCAGCCACAACTAATCATTCAGCCACAACTAATCATTCAGCCATAAGTAATCATTCAGCCACAACTAATCATTCAGCCATAACTAATCATTCAGCCACAACTAATCATGCAGCCATAACTAATCATTCAGCCACAACTAATCATTCAGCCATAACTAATCATTCAGCCACAACGAATCGTTCAGCCATAACTTATCATTCAACCACATCTAATCATTCAGCCACAACTAATCATTCAGCCATAACGAATCATTCAGCCACAACTCTCATTCAGCCACAACTAATCATTCAGCCATAACTAATCATTCAGCCACAATTAATCATTCAGCCATAACTAATCATTTCAGTCATAACTAATCTTTCAGCCATAACTAATCATTCAGCCATAACTAATCATTCAACCACATCTAATCATTCAGCCACAACTAATCATTCAGCCATAACGAATCATTCAGCCACAACTATCATTCAGCCATAACTAATCATTCAGCCACAATAATCATTCAGCCATAACTAATCATTCAGTCATAACTAATCATTCAGCCATAACTAATCATTCAGCCATAACTAATCATTCAGCCATAACTAATCATTCAGCCATAACTAATCATTCAGCCATAACTAATCATTCAGCCATAACTAATCATTCAGCCATAACTAATCATTCAGCCATAACTAATCATTCAGCCATAACTAATCATTCAGCCACAACTAATCATTCAGCCATAACTAATCATTCAGTCATAACTAATCATTCAGCCATAACTAATCATTCAGCCATAACTAATCATTCAGTCATAACTAATCATTCAGCCACAACTAATCATTCAGCCACAACTAATCATTCAGCCACAACTAATCATTCAACCACAACTAATCATTCAGCCACAACTAATCATTCAGCCACAACTAATCATTCAGCCACAACTAATCATTCAGCCACAACTAATCATTCAGCCACAACTAATCATTCAGCCATAACTAATCATTCAGCCACAACTAATCATTCAGCCACAACTAATCATTCAGCCATAACTAATCATTCAGCAACAACTAATCATTAAGCCACAACTAATCATTCAGCCACAACTAATCATTCAACCACAACTAATCATTAAGCCACAATTAATCATTCAGCCACAACTAATCATTCAACCACAACTAATCATTCAGCCACAACTAATCATTCAGTCATAACTAATCATTCAGCAACAACTAATCATTCAGTCATAACTAATCATTCAGCCACAACTAATCATTCAACCACAACTAATCAGTTAGCCACACCTAATCATTCAACCACAACTAATCATTCAGCCACAACTAATCATTCAGCCATAACTAATCATTTCAGTCATAACTAATCATTCAGCCATAACTAATCATTCAGCCACAATAATCATTCATCCATAACTAATCATTCAGCCACAACTAATCATGGAGCCATAACTACTCATTCAGCCACAACTAATCATGCAGCCATAACTAATCATTTCAGTCATAACTAATCATTCAGCCACAACTAATCATTCAGCCACAACTAATCATTCAGCCATAACTAATCATTTCAGTCATAGCTAATCTTTCAGCCATAACTAATCATTCAGCCATAACTAATCATGTCAGTCATAACTAATCATTCAGCCACAACTAATCATTCAGCCACACCTAATCATTCAGCCATAGCTAATCATTCAGCCACAACTAATCATTCAGTCATAAGTAATCATTCAGCCACAACTAATCATTCAGCCATAACTAATCATTCAGCAACAACTAATCATTCAGCCATAACTAATCATTCAGCCACAACTAATCATTCAGCCATAGCTAATCATTCCGCCATAACTAATCATTCTGTCATAACTAATCATTCAGCCACAATAATCATTCAGCCATAACAAATAATTCAGCCACAACTAATCATGCAGCCATAACTAATCATTCAGCCACAACTAATCATGCAGCCATAACTAATCATTTCAGTCATAACTAATCATTCAGCCACAACTAATCATTCAGCCACAAATAATCATTCAGCCACAACTAATCATCCAGCCACAACTAATCATTCAGTCATAACTAATCATTCAGCCATAACTAATCATTCCGTCATAACTATTCATTCAGCCATACCTAATCATTCAGCCACAACTAATCATTTCAGTCATAACTAATCATTCAGCCACAACTAATCATTCAGCCATAACTAATCATTTCAGTCATATCTAATCATTCAGCCACAACTAATCATTCAGCCACAACTAATCATTCAGCCATAATTAATCATTCAGCCACAACGAATCATTCAGCCATAACTAATCATTCAACCACATCTAATCATTCAGCCGCAACTAATCATTCAGCCATAACGAATTATTCAGCTACAACTATCATTCAGCCATAACTAATCATTCAGCCACAACTAATCATTCAGCCACAATTAATCATTCAGCCATAACTAATCATTTCAGTCATAGATAATCGTTCAGCCATAACTAATCATTCAGCCATAACTAATCATTCAACCACATCTAATCATTCAGCCACAACTAATCATTCAGCCATAGCGAATCATTCAGCCACAACTATCATTCAGCCATAACTAATCATTCAGCCACAACTAATCATTCAGCCACAATTAATCATTCAGCCATAACTAATCATTTCAGTCATAACTAATCTTTCAGCCATAACTAATCATTCAGCCAAAATAATCATTTCAGTCATAACTAATCTTTCAGCCATAACTAATCATTCAGCCATATCTAATCATTCAGCCATAACTAATCATTTCAGTCATAACTAATCATTCAGCCATAACTAATCATTCAGCCACAACTAATCATTCAGCCATCACTAATCATTCAGTCATAACTAATCATTCAGTCATAACTCATCATTCAGCCATAACTAATCATTCAGTCATAACTAATCATTCAGTCATAACTAATCATTCAGCCACAACTAATCATTCAACCACAACTAATCATTCAGCCACAACTAATCATTCAACCACAACTGATCATTCAGCCACAACTAATCATTCAGCCACAACTAATCATTCAGCCACAACTAATCATTCAGCCATAAGTAATCATTCAGCCACAACTAATCATTCAGCCATAACTAATCATTCAGCCACAACTAATCATTCAGCCACAACTAATCATTCAGCCATAACTAATCATTCAGCCACAACGAATCATTCAGCCATAACTAATCATTCAACCACATCTAATCATTCAGCCACAACTAATCATTCAGCCATAACGAATCATTCAGCCACAACTATCATTCAGCCATAACTAATCATTCAGCCATAACGAATCATTCAGCCACAACTAATCATTCAGCCATAACGAATCATTCAGCCACAACTAATCATTCAACCACAACTAATCATTCAGCCATAACTAATCATTTCAGTCATAGCTAATCTTTCAGCCATAACTAATCATTCAGCCATAACTAATCATTCAGTCATAACTAATCATTCAGCCACAACTAATCATTCAGCCACACCTAATCATTCAGCCATAGCTAATCATTCAGCCACAACTAATCATTCAGTCATAAGTAATCATTCAGCCACAACTAATCATTCAGCCATAACTAATCATTCAGCCACAACTAATCATGCAGTCATAACTAATCATTCAGCAACAACTAATCATTCAGCCATAACTAATCATTCAGCCACAACTAATCATTCAGCCATAGCTAATCATTCAGCCATAACTAATCATTCAGTCATAACTAATCATTCAGCCACAATAATCATTCAGCCACAACTAATCATTCAGCCACAACTAATCATTCAGCAATAGCTAATCATTCCGCCATAACTAATCATTCCGTCATAACTAATCACTCAGCCATAACTAATCATTCAGTCATAACTAATCATTCAGTCATAACTAATCATTCAGCCACAACTAATCATTCAGCCACAACTAATCATTCAGCCACAACTAATAATTCAACCACAACTAATCATTCAGCCACAACTAATCATCTAGCCATAACTAATCATTCAGCCACAACTAATCATTCAGCCATAACTAATCATTCAGCCATAACTAATCATTCAGCCACAACTAATCATTCAGCCATAACTAATCATTCAGCTACAAATAATCATTCAGCCATAATTAATCATTCAGCCTCAACTAATCATTCAGCCATAACTAATCATTCAACCACAACTAATCATTCAGCCACAACTATCATTCAGCCATAATAATCATTCAGCCACAACTAATCATTCAGCCATAACTAATCATTCAGCCACAACTAATCATTCAGCCACAACTAATCATTCAGCCAAATCTAATCATTCAGCCATAACTAATCATTTCAGTCATAACTAATCTTGCAGCCATAACTAATCATTCAGCAATAACTAATCATTCAGCCATATCTAATCATATCAGTCATAACTAATCTTTCTGCCATAACTAATCATTCAGCCATATCTAATCATTCAACCATAACTAATCATTTCAGTCATAACTAATCATTCAGCCATAACTAATCATTCAGCCACAACTAATCATTCAGCCATAGCTAATCATTCCGCCATAACTAATCATTCCGTCATAACTAATCATTCAGCCACAATAATCATTCTGCCATAACAAATAATTCAGCCACAACTAATCATGCAGCCATAACTAATCATTCAGCCACAACTAATCATGCAGCCATAACTAATCATTTCAGACATAACTAATCATTCAGCCACAACTAATCATTCAGCCACAAATAATCATTCAGCTACAACTAATCATCCAGCCACAACTAATCATTCAGTCATAACTAATCATTCAGCCATAACTAATCATTCCGTCATAACTATTCATTCAGCCATACATAATCATTCAGCCACAACTAATCATTTCAGTCATAACTAATCATTCAGCCACAACTAATCATTCAGCCATAACTAATCATTCAGCCATAACTAATCATTCAGCCACAACTAATCATTCAGCCATAATTAATCATTCAGCCACAACGAATCATTCAGCCATAACTAATCATTCAACCACATCTAATCATTCAGCCATAGCGAATCATTCAGCCACAACTATCATTCAGCCATAACTAATCATTCAGCCACAACTAATCATTCAGCCATAACTAATCATTTCAGTCATAACTAATCTTTCAGCCATAACTAATCATTCAGCCATAACTAATCATTCAGCCATAACTAATCATTTCAGTCATAACTAATCTTTCAGCCATAACTAATCATTCAGCCATATCTAATCATTCAGCCATAACTAATCATTTCAGTCATAACTAATCATTCAGCCATAACTAATCATTCAGCCACAACTAATCATTCAGCCATAACTAATCATTCAGTCATAACTAATCATTCAGTCATAACTAATCATTCAGCCACAACTAATCATTCAGCCATAACTAATCATTTCAGTCATAACTAATCTTTCAGCCATAACTAATCATTCAGCCATAACTAATCATTCAGCCATAACTAATCATTTCAGTCATAACTAATCTTTCAGCCATAACTAATCATTCAGCCATATCTAATCATTCAGCCATAACTAATCATTTCAGTCATAACTAATCATTCAGCCATAACTAATCATTCAGCCACAACTAATCATTCAGCCATAACTAATCATTCAGTCATAACTAATCATTCAGTCATAACTAATCATTCAGTCATAACTAATCATTCAGTCATAACTAATCATTCAGCCACAACTAATCATTCAGTCATAACTAATCATTCAGCCACAACTAATCATTCAACCACAACTAATCATTCAGCCACAACTAATCATTCAACCACAACTAATCATTCAGCCACAACTAATCATTCAGCCACAACTAATCATTCAGCCATAAGTAATCATTCAGCCACAACTAATCATTCAGCCATAACTAATCATTCAGCCACAACTAATCATTCAGCCATAACTAATCATTCAGCCACAACTAATCATTCAGCCATAACTAATCATTCAACCACAACTAATCATTCAGCCACAACTAATCATTCAGCCATAACTAATCATTCAGCCACAACTCTCATTCAGCCACAACTAATCATTCAGCCATAACTAATCATTCAGCCACAATTAATCATTCAGCCATAACTAATCATTTCAGCCATAACTAATCATTCAGCCATAACTAATCATTCAACCACATCTAATCATTCAGCCACAACTAATCATTCAGCCATAACGAATCATTCAGCCACAACTATCATTCAGCCATAACTAATCATTCAGCCACAACTAATCATTCAGCCACAATTAATCATTCAGCCATAACTAATCAATTCAGTCATAACTAATCTTTCAGCCATAATTAATCATTCAGCCATAACTAATCATTCAGCCATAACTAATCATTTCAGTCATAACTAATCATTCAGCCATAACTAATCATTCAGCCATAACTAATCATTCAGCCACAACTAATCATTCAGCCACAACTAATCATTCAGCCATAACTAATCATTCAGCCATAACTAATCATTCAGCCATAACTAATCATTCAGCCACAACTAATCATTCAGCCATAACTAATCATTCAGCCACAACTAATCATTCAGCCACAACTAATCATTCAGCCATAACTAATCATTCAGCCATAACTAATCATTCAGTCATAACTAATCATTCAGCCATAACTAATCATTCAGTCATAACTAATCATTCAGCCACAACTAATCATTCAGCCACAACTAATCATTCAGCCAAAACTAATCATTCAGCCACAACT
>JABXNX010000126.1:0-72691 GCA_014843695.1 Archivesica marissinica | reverse complement strand
ATACATCCGACAACCTTCTAGTAGTTATTATAGGTGATCATGCATTGCATTATGGGATTAATACATCCGACAACCTTCTAGTATAGGTGATCGTGTAGTGCATTATGGGATGTAATACATCCGACGACCTTCTAGTAGTTAGTATAGGTGATTGTGTGGTGCATTATGGGATGTAATACATCCGACGACCTTCTAGTAGTTAGTATAGGTGATCGTGTAGTGCATTATGGGATGTAATACATCCGACGACCTTCTAGTATAGGTGATTGTGTGGTGCATTATGGGATGTAATACATCCGACGACCTTCTAGTAGTTAGTATAGGTGATCGTGTAGTGCATTATGGGATGTAGAATATCCGACGACCTTCTAGTAGATAGTATTGGTGATCGTGTGGTGCATTATGGGATGTAATACATCCGACGACCTTCTAGTAGTTAGTATAGGTGATCGTGTGGTGCATTATGGGATGTAATACATCCGACGACCTTCTAGTAATTAGAATAGGTGATTGTGTGGTGCATTATGGGATGTAATACATCCGACGACCTTCTAGTAGTCAATATAGGTGATCGTGTAGTGCATTATGGGATTTGATACATCCGACGACCTTCTAGTAGATAGTATAGGTGATTGTGTGGTGCATTATGGGATGTAATACATCCGACGACCTTCTAGTATAGGTGATTGTGTGGTGCATTATGGATGTAATACATCCGACGACCTTCTAGTAGTTAGAATAGGTGATCGTGTGGAGCATTATGGGATGTAATACATCCGACGACCTTCTAGTAGTTAGTATAGGTGATCGTGTAGTGCGTTATGGGATGTAATACATCCGACGACCTTCTAGTATAGGTGATTGTGTGGTGCATTATGGGATGTAATACATCCGACGACCTTCTAGTAGTTAGTATAGGTGATCGTGTAGTACATTATGGGATGTTGTATATCCGACGACCTTCTAGTAGATAGTATATGTGATCGTGTGGTGCATTATGGGATGTAATACATCCGACGACCTTCTAGTAGTTAGTATAGGTGATCGTGTAGTGCATTATGGGATGTAATACATCCGACGACCTTCTAGTAGTTAGTATAGGTGATCGTGTAGTGCATTATGGGATGTAAACACCACACCAAAACAAGATGTAATACATCCGACGACCTTCTAGTATTAGTATAGGTGATCGTGTGGTGCATTATGGGATGTAATACATCCGACGACCTTCTAGTAGTTAGTATAGGTGATCGTGTGGTGCATTATGGGATGTAATACACGACGACCTTCTAGTAATTAGTATAGGTGATTGTGTGGTGCATTATGGGATGTAATACATCCGACGACCTCTAGTAGTTAATATAGGTGATCGTGTAGTGTATTATGGGATTTGATACATCCGACGACCTTCTAGTATAGGTGATCGTGTAGTGCATTATGGGATGTAGTATATCCGACGACCTTCTAGTAGATAGTATAGGTGATTGTGTGGTGCATTATGGGATGTAATACATCCGACGACCTTCTAATAGTTAGTATAGGTGATAGTGTTGTGCATTATGGGATGTAATACATCCGACGACCTTCTAGTATAGGTGATTGTGTGGTGCATTATGGGATGTAATACATCCGACGACCTTCTAGTAGTTAGTATAGCTGATCGTGTGGAGCATTATGGGATGTAATACATCCGACGACCTTCTAGTAGTTAGTATAGGTGATCGTGTAGTGCGTTATGGGATGTAATACATCCGACGACCTTCTAGTATATGTGATTGTGTGGTGCATTATGGGATGTAATACATCCGACGACCTTCTAGTAGATAGTATAGGTGATCGTGTAGTACATTATGGGATGTTGTATATCCGACGACCTTCTAGTAGATAGTATATGTGATCGTGTGGTGCATTATGGGATGTAATACATCCGACGACCTTCTAGTAGTTAGTATAGGTGATCGTGTAGTGCATTATGGGATGTAATACATCCGACGACCTTCTAGTAGTTAGTATAGGTGATCGTGTGGTGCATTATGGGATGTAATACATCCGACGACCTTCTAGTAGTTAGTATAGGTGATCGTGTGGTGCATTATGGGATGTAATACATCCGACGACCTTCTAGTAGTTAGTATAGGTGATCGTGTGGTGCATTATGGGATGTAATACATCCGACGACCTTCTAGTAATTAGTATAGGTGATTGTGTGGTGCACTATGGGATGTAATACATCCGACGACCTTCTAGTAGTTAGTATAGGTGATCGTGTAGTGCATTATGGGATGTGATACATCCGACGACCTTCTAGTAGTTAATATAGGTGATTGTGTAGTGCATTATGGGATTTGATACATCCGACGACCTTCTAGTATAGGTGATCGTGTAGTGCATTATGGGATGTATTACATCCGACGACCTACTAGTAGTTAGTATAGGTGATCGTGTGGTGCATTATGGGATGTAATACATCCGACGACCTTCTAGTAATTAGTATAGGTGATTGTGTGGTGCATTATGGGATGTAATACATCCGACGACCTTCTAGTAGTTAATATAGGTGATCGTGTAGTGCATTATGGGATTTGATACATCCGACGACCTTCTAGTATAGGTGATCGTGTAGTGCATTATGGGATGTAGTACATCCGACGACCTTCTAGTAGATAGTATAGGTGATTGTGTGGTGCATTATGGGATGTAATACATCCGACGACCTTCTAGTAGTTAGTATAGGTGATCGTGTAGTGCATTATGGGATGTAATACATCCGACGACCTTCTAGTAGTTAGTATAGGTGATCGTGTGGTGCATTATGGGATGTAATACATCCGACGACCTTCTAGTAGTTAGTATAGGTGATCGTGTGTGCATTATGGGATGTAATACATCCGACGACCTTCTAGTATAGGTGATCGTGTAGTGCATTATGGGATGTAATACATCCGACGACCTTCTAGTAGTTAGTATAGGTGATCGTGTGGTGCATTATGGGATGTAATACATCCGACGACCTTCTAGTTTAGTATAGGTGATCGTGTGGTGCATTATGGGATGTAATACATCCGACGACCTTCTAGTAGTTAGTATAGGTGATCGTGTAGTGCATTATGGGATGTAATACATCCGACGACCTTCTAGTATAGGTGATCGTGTAGTGCATTATGGGATGTAATACATCCGACGACCTTCTAGTAGTTAGTATAGGTGATCGTGTGGTGCATTATGGGATGTAATACATCCGACGACCTTCTAGTAGTTAGTATAGGTGATCGTGTGGTGCATTATGGGATGTAATACATCCGACGACCTTCTAGTAGTTAGTATAGGTGATCGTGTGGTGCATTATGGGATGTAATACATCCGACGACCTTCTAGTAGTTAGTATAGGTGATCGTGTGGTGCATTATGGGATGTAATACATCCGACGACCTTCTAGTAATTAGTATAGGTGATTGTGTGGTGCACTATGGGATGTAATACATCCGACGACCTTCTAGTAGTTAGTATAGGTGATCGTGTAGTGCATTATGGGATGTGATACATCCGACGACCTTCTAGTAGTTAATATAGGTGATTGTGTAGTGCATTATGGGATTTGATACATCCGACGACCTTCTAGTATAGGTGATCGTGTAGTGCATTATGGGATGTATTACATCCGACGACCTTCTAGTAGTTAGTATAGGTGATCGTGTGGTGCATTATGGGATGTAATACATCCGACGACCTTCTAGTAGTTAGTATAGGTGATCGTGTGGTGCATTATGGGATGTAATACATCCGACGACCTTCTAGTAGTTAGTATAGGTGATCGTGTGGTGCATTATGGGATGTAATACATCCGACGACCTTCTAGTAGTTAGTATAGGTGATCGTGTAGTGCATTATGGGATGTAATACATCCGACGACCTTCTAGTAGTTAGTATAGGTGATCGTGTAGTGCATTATGGGATGTAATACATCCGACGACCTTCTAGTATAGGTGATCGTGTGGTGCATTATGGGATGTAATACATCCGACGACCTTCTAGTAGTTAGTATAGGTGATCGTGTGGTGCATTATGGGATGTAATACATCCGACGACCTTCTAGTAGTTAGTATAGGTGATCGTGTAGTGCATTATGGGATGTAATACATCCGACGACCTTCTAGTAGTTATAGGTGATCGTGTAGTGCATTATGGGATTTATACATCCGACGACCTTCTAGTATAGGTGATCGTGTAGTGCATTATGGGATGTAGTATATCCGACGACCTTCTAGTAGATAGTATAGGTGATTGTGTGGTGCATTATGGGATGTAATACATCCGACGACCTTCTAGTAGTTAGTATAGGTGATCGTGTAGTGCATTATGGGATGTAATACATCCGACGACCTTCTAGTATAGGTGATTGTGTGGTGCATTATGGGATGTAATACATCCGACGACCTTCTAGTAGTTAGTATAGGTGATCGTGTGGAGCATTATGGGATGTAATACATCCGACGACCTTCTAGTAGTTAGTATAGGTGATCGTGTGGTGCATTATGGGATGTAATACATCCGACGACCTTCTAGTAGTTAGTATAGGTGATCGTGTAGTGCATTATGGGATGTAATACATCCGACGACCTTCTAGTATAGGTGATCGTGTGGTGCATTATGGGATGTAATACATCCGACGACCTTCTAGTAGTTAGTATAGGTGATCGTGTAGTGCATTATGGGATGTAATACATCCGACGACCTTCTAGTAGTTAGTATAGGTGATTGTGTGGTGCATTATGGGATGTAATACATCCGACGACCTTCTAGTAGTTAGTATAGGTGATCGTGTAGTGCATTATGGGATGTGATACATCCGACGACCTTCTAGTAGTTATTATAGGTGATCATGCAGTGCATTATGGGATGTAATACATCCGACAACCTTCTAGTATAGGTGATCGTGTAGTGCATTATGGGATGTAGTACATCCGACGACCTTCTAGTAGTTAGTGTAGGTGATTGTGTGGTGCATTATGGGATGTAATACATCCGACGACCTTCTAGTAGTTAGTATAGGTGATCGTGTAGTGCATTATGGGATGTAATACATCCGACGACCTTCTAGTATAGGTGATTGTGTGGTGCATTATGGGATGTAATACATCCGACGACCTTCTAGTAGTTAGTATAGGTGATCGTGTAGTGCATTATGGGATGTAGAATATCCGACGACCTTCTAGTAGATAGTATTGGTGATCGTGTTGTGCATTATGGGATGTAATACATCCGACGACCTTCTAGTAGTTAGTATAGGTGATCGTGTGGTGCATTATGGGATGTAATACATCCGACGACCTTCTAGTAATTAGTATAGGTGATTGTGTGGTGCATTATGGGATGTAATACATCCGACGACCTTCTAGTAGTTAATATAGGTGATCGTGTAGTGTATTATGGGATTTGATACATCCGACGACCTTCTAGTATAGGTGATCGTGTAGTGCATTATGGGATGTAGTATATCCGACGACCTTCTAGTAGATAGTATAGGTGATTGTGTGGTGCATTATGGGATGTAATACATCCGACGACCTTCTAGTAGTTAGTATAGGTGATAGTGTAGTGCATTATGGGATGTAATACTTCCGACGACCTTCTAGTATAGGTGATTGTGTGGTGCATTATGGGATGTAATACATCCGACGACCTTCTAGTAGTTAGTATAGGTGATCGTGTGGAGCATTATGGGATGTAATACATCCGACGACCTTCTAGTAGTTAGTATAGGTGATCGTGTAGTGCGTTATGGGATGTAATACATCCGACGACCTTCTAGTATAGGTGATTGTGTGGTGCATTATGGGATGTAATACATCCGACGACCTTCTAGTAGTTAGTATAGGTGATCGTGTAGTACATTATGGGATGTTGTATATCCGACGACCTTCTAGTAGATAGTATATGTGATCGTGTGGTGCATTATGGGATGTAATACATCCGACGACCTTCTAGTAGTTAGTATAGGTGATCGTGTAGTGCATTATGGGATGTAATACATCCGACGACCTTCTAGTAGTTAGTATAGGTGATCGTGTAGTGCATTATGGGATGTAATACATCCGACGACCTTCTAGTAGTTAGTATAGGTGATCGTGTGGGCATTATGGGATGTAATACATCCGACGACCTTCTAGTAGTTAGTATAGGTGATCGTGTGGTGCATTATGGGATGTAATACATCCGACGACCTTCTAGTAGTTAGTATAGGTGATCGTGTGGTGCATTATGGGATGTAATACATCCGACGACCTTCTAGTAATTAGTATAGGTGATTGTGTGGTGCACTATGGGATGTAATACATCCGACGACCTTCTAGTAGTTAGTATAGGTGATCGTGTAGTGCATTATGGGATGTGATACATCCGACGACCTTCTAGTAGTTAATATAGGTGATTGTGTAGTGCATTATGGGATTTGATACATCCGACGACCTTCTAGTATAGGTGATCGTGTAGTGCATTATGGGATGTATTACATCCGACGACCTACTAGTAGTTAGTATAGGTGATCGTGTGGTGCATTATGGGATGTAATACATCCGACGACCTTCTAGTAATTAGTATAGGTGATTGTGTGGTGCATTATGGGATGTAATACATCCGACGACCTTCTAGTAGTTAGTATAGGTGATCGTGTAGTGCATTATGGGATGTAATACATCCGACGACCTTCTAGTAGTTAATATAGGTGATCGTGTAGTGCATTATGGGATGTAATACATCCGACGACCTTCTAGTAGTAGTGTAGGTGATTGTGTGTGCATTATGGGATGTAATACATCCGACGACCTTCTAGTAGTTAGTATAGGTGATCGTGTAGTGCATTATGGGATGTAATACATCCGACGACCTTCTAGTAGATCGTGTTCATTATGGTTGATACATCCGACAACCTTCTAGTATAGGTGATCGTGTAGTGCATTATGGGATGTAATACATCCGACGACCTTCTAGTAGTTAGTATAGGTGATTGTGTGGTGCATTATGGGATGTAATACATCCGACGACCTTCTAGTAGTTAGTATAGGTGATCGTGTAGTGCATTATGGGATGTAATACATCCGACGACCTTCTAGTATAGGTGATTGTGTGGTGCATTATGGGATGTAATACATCCGACGACCTTCTAGTAGTTAGTATAGGTGATCGTGTAGTGCATTATGGGATGTAGTATATCCGACGACCTTCTAGTAGATAGTATAGGTGATCGTGTAGTGCATTATGGGATGTAATACATCCGACGACCTTCTAGTAGTTAGTATAGGTGATCGTGTAGTGCATTATGGGATGTAATACATCCGACGACCTTCTAGTATAGGTGATCGTGTAGTGCATTATGGGATGTATTACATCCGACGACCTTCTAGTAGTTAGTATAGGTGATCGTGTGGTGCATTATGGGATGTAATACATCCGACGACCTTCTAGTAGTTAGTATAGGTGATCGTGTAGTGCATTATGGGATGTGATACATCCGACGACCTTCTAGTAGTTAATATAGGTGATCGTGTAGTGCATTATGGGATTTGATACATCCGACGACCTTCTAGTATAGGTGATCGTGTAGTGCATTATGGGATGTAGTACATCCGACGACCTTCTAGTAGTTAGTGTAGGTGATTGTGTGGTGCATTATGGGATGTAATACATCCGACGACCTTCTAGTAGTTAGTATAGGTGATCGTGTAGTGCATTATGGGATGTAATACATCCGACGACCTTCTAGTATAGGTGATTGTGTGGTGCATTATGGGATGTAATACATCCGACGACCTTCTAGTAGTTAGTATAGGTGATCGTGTGGTGTATTATTGGATGTAATACATCCGACGACCTTCTAGTAGTTAGTATTGGTGATCGTGTAGTACATTATGGGATGTAATACATCCGACGACCTTCTAGTAGTTAGTATAGGTGATCGTGTGGTGTATTATGGGATGTAATACATCCGACGACCTTCTAGTAGATAGTATAGGTAATCGTGTGGTGCATTATGGGATGTAATACATCCGACGACCTTCTAGTAGTTAGTATAGGTGATCGTGTGGTGTATTATGGGATGTAATACATCCGACGACCTTCTAGTAGTTAGTATAGGTGATCGTGTAGTGCATTATGGGATGTAATACATCCGACGACCTTCTAGTAGTTAGTATAGGTGATCGTGTAGTGCATTATGGGATGTAATACATCCGACGACCTTCTAGTATAGGTGATCGTGTAGTGCATTATGGGATGTATTACATCCGACGACCTTCTAGTAGTTAGTATAGGTGATCGTGTGGTGCATTATGGGATGTAATACATCCGACGACCTTCTTGTAGTTAGTATAGGTGATTGTGTGGTGCATTATGGGATGTAATACATCCGACGACCTTCTAGTAGTTAGTATAGGTGATCGTGTAGTGCATTATGGGATGTAATACATCCGACGACCTTCTAGTATAGGTGATTGTGTGGTGCATTATGGGATGTAATACATCCGACGACCTTCTAGTAGTTAGTATAGGTGATCGTGTAGTACATTATGGGATGTTGTATATCCGACGACCTTCTAGTAGATAGTATAGGTGATCGTGTTGTGCATTATGGGATGTAATACATCCGACGACCTTCTAGTAGTTAGTATAGGTGATCGTGTGGTGCATTATGGGATGTAATACATCCGACAACCTTCTAGTAGTTAGTATAGGTGATCGTGTAGTGCATTATGGGATGTAATACATCCGACGACCTTCTAGTAGTTAGTATAGGTGATCGTGTAGTGCATTATGGGATGTAATACATCCGACGACCTTCTAGTAGTTAGTATAGGTGATCGTGTGGTGCATTATGGGATGTAATACATCCGACGACCTTCTAGTAATTAGTATAGGTGATTGTGTGGTGCACTATGGGATGTAATACATCCGACGACCTTCTAGTAGTTAGTATAGGTGATCGTGTAGTGCATTATGGGATGTGATACATCCGACGACCTTCTAGTAGTTAATATAGGTGATTGTGTAGTGCATTATGGGATTTGATACATCCGACGACCTTCTAGTATAGGTGATCGTGTAGTGCATTATGGAATGTATTACATCCGACGACCTACTAGTAGTTAGTATAGGTGATTGTGTGGTGCATTATGGGATGTAATACATCCGACGACCTTCTAGTAGTTAGTATAGGTGATCGTGTAGTGCATTATGGGATGTAGTATATCCGACGACCTTCTAGTAGATAGTATAGGTGATCGTGTGGTGCATTATGGGATGTAATACATCCGACGACCTTCTAGTAGTTAGTATAGGTGATCGTGTGGTGCATTATGGGATGTAATACATCCGACGACCTTCTAGTAGTTAGTATAGGTGATCGTGTGGTGCATTATGGGATGTAATACATCCGACGACCTTCTAGTAGTTAGTATAGGTGATCGTGTGGTGCATTATGGGATGTAATACATCCGACGACCTTCTAGTAGTTAGTATAGGTGATCGTGTAGTGCATTATGGGATGTAATACATCCGACGACCTTCTAGTAGTTAGTATAGGTGATCGTGTAGTGCATTATGGGATGTAATACATCCGACGACCTTCTAGTAGTTAGTATAGGTGATCGTGTGGTGCATTATGGGATGTAATACATCCGACGACCTTCTAGTAGTTAGTATAGGTGATCGTGTGGTGCATTATGGGATGTAATACATCCGACGACCTTCTAGTAATTAGTATAAGTGATTGTGTGGTGCACTATGGGATGTAATACATCCGACGACCTTCTAGTAGTTAGTATAGGTGATCGTGTGGTGCATTATGGGATGTAATACATCCGACGACCTTCTAGTAATTAGTATAGGTGATTGTGTGGTGCACTATGGGATGTAATACATCCGACGACCTTCTAGTAGTTAATATAGGTGATTGTGTAGTGCATTATGGGATTTGATACATCCGACGACCTTCTAGTATAGGTGATCGTGTAGTGCATTATGGGATGTATTACATCCGACGACCTACTAGTAGTTAGTATAGGTGATCGTGTGGTGCATTATGGGATGTAATACATCCGACGACCTTCTAGTAATTAGTATAGGTGATTGTGTGGTGCATTATGGGATGTAATACATCCGACGACCTTCTAGTAGTTAGTATAGGTGATCGTGTAGTGCATTATGGGATGTGATACATCCGACGACCTTCTAGTAGTTAATATAGATGATCGTGTAGTGCATTATGGGATTTGATACATCCGACAACCTTCTAGTATAGGTGATCGTGTAGTGCATTATGGGATGTAGTACATCCGACGACCTTCTAGTAGTTAGTGTAGGTGATTGTGTGGTGCATTATGGGATGTAATACATCCGACGACCTTCTAGTAGTTAGTATAGGTGATCGTGTAGTGCATTATGGGATGTAATACATCCGACGACCTTCTAGTATAGGTGATTGTGTGGTGCATTATGGGATGTAATACATCCGACGACCTTCTAGTAGTTAGTATAGGTGATCGTGTAGTGCATTATGGGATGTAGAATATCCGACGACCTTCTAGTAGATAGTATTGGTGATCGTGTTGTGCATTATGGGATGTAATACATCCGACGACATTCTAGTAGTTAGTATAGGTGATCGTGTGGTGCATTATGGGATGTAATACATCCGACGACCTTCTAGTAATTAGTATAGGTGATTGTGTGGTGCATTATGGGATGTAATACATCCGACGACCTTCTAGTAGTTAATATAGGTGATCGTGTAGTGTATTATGGGATTTGATACATCCGACGACCTTCTAGTATAGGTGATCGTGTAGTGCATTATGGGATGTAGTATATCCGACGACCTTCTAGTAGATAGTATAGGTGATTGTGTGGTGCATTATGGGATGTAATATATCCGACGACCTTCTAGTAGTTAGTATAGGTGATAGTGTAGTGCATTATGGGATGTAATACTTCCGACGACCTTCTAGTATAGGTGATTGTGTGGTGCATTATGGGATGTAATACATCCGACGACCTTCTAGTAGTTAGTATAGGTGATCGTGTGGAGCATTATGGGATGTAATACATCCGACGACCTTCTAGTAGTTAGTATAGGTGATCGTGTAGTGCGTTATGGGATGTAATACATCCGACGACCTTCTAGTATAGGTGATTGTGTGGTGCATTATGGGATGTAATACATCCGACGACCTTCTAGTAGTTAGTATAGGTGATCGTGTAGTACATTATGGGATGTTGTATATCCGACGACCTTCTAGTAGATAGTATATGTGATCGTGTGGTGCATTATGGGATGTAATACATCCGACGACCTTCTAGTAGTTAGTATAGGTGATCGTGTAGTGCATTATGGGATGTAATACATCCGACGACCTTCTAGTAGTTAGTATAGGTGATCGTGTAGTGCATTATGGGATGTAATACATCCGACGACCTTCTAGTAGTTAGTATAGGTGATCGTGTGGTGCATTATGGGATGTAATACATCCGACGACCTTCTAGTAGTTAGTATAGGTGATCGTGTGGTGCATTATGGGATGTAATACATCCGACGACCTTCTAGTAGTTAGTATAGGTGATCGTGTGGTGCATTATGGGATGTAATACATCCGACGACCTTCTAGTAATTAGTATAGGTGATTGTGTGGTGCACTATGGGATGTAATACATCCGACGACCTTCTAGTAGTTAGTATAGGTGATCGTGTAGTGCATTATGGGATGTCATACATCCGACGACCTTCTAGTAGTTAATATAGGTGATTGTGTAGTGCATTATGGGATTTGATACATCCGACGACCTTCTAGTATAGGTGATCGTGTAGTGCATTATGGGATGTATTACATCCGACGACCTACTAGTAGTTAGTATAGGTGATCGTGTGGTGCATTATGGGATGTAATACATCCGACGACCTTCTAGTAATTAGTATAGGTGATTGTGTGGTGCATTATGGGATGTAATACATCCGACGATCTTCTAGTAGTTAGTATAGGTGATCGTGTAGTGCATTATGGGATGTAATACATCCGACGACCTTCTAGTAGTTAATATAGGTGATCGTGTAGTGCATTATGGGATGTAATACATCCGACGACCTTCTAGTAGATAGTGTAGGTGATTGTGTTGTGCATTATGGGATGTAATACATCCGACGACCTTCTAGTAGTTAGTATAGGTGATCGTGTAGTGCATTATGGGATGTAATACATCCGACGACCTTCTAGTCTAGGTGATCGTGTAGTACATTATGGGATTTGATACATCCGACAACCTTCTAGTATAGGTGATCGTGTAGTGCATTATGGGATGTAGTACATCCGACGACCTTCTAGTAGTTAGTGTAGGTGATTGTGTGGTGCATTATGGGATGTAATACATCCGACGACCTTCTAGTAGTTAGTATAGGTGATCGTGTAGTGCATTATGGGATGTAATACATCCGACGACCTTCTAGTATAGGTGATTGTGTGGTGCATTATGGGATGTAATACATCCGACGACCTTCTAGTAGTTAGTATAGGTGATCGTGTAGTGCATTATGGGATGTAGTATATCCGACGACCTTCTAGTAGATAGTATAGGTGATCGTGTAGTGCATTATGGGATGTAATACATCCGACGACCTTCTAGTAGTTAGTATAGGTGATCGTGTAGTGCATTATGGGATGTAATACATCCGACGACCTTCTAGTATAGGTGATCGTGTAGTGCATTATGGGATGTATTACATCCGACGACCTTCTAGTAGTTAGTATAGGTGATCGTGTGGTGCATTATGGGATGTAATACATCCGACGACCTTCTAGTAATTAGTATAGGTGACTGTGTGGTGCATTATGGGATGTAATACATCCGACGACCTTCTAGTAGTTAATATAGGTGATCGTGTAGTGCATTATGGGATTTGATACATCCGACGACCTTCTAGTATAGGTGATCGTGTAGTTCATTATGGGATGTAGTATATCCGACGACCTTCTAGTAGATAGTATTGGTGATTGTGTGGTGCATTATGGGATGTAATACATCCGACGACCTTCTAGTAGTTAGTATAGGTGATCGTGTAGTGCATTATGGGATGTAGTATATCCGACGACCTTCTAGTAATTAGTATAGATGATCGTGTGGTGCATTATGGGTTATAATACATCCGACGACATTCTAGTAGTTAGTATAGGTAATCCTGTGGTGCATTATGGGATGTGATACATCCGACAACCTTCTAGTAGTTATTATAGGTGATCGTGCAGTGCATTATGGGATGTAATACATCCGACGACCATCTAGTAGTTAGTATAGGTGATCGTGTGGTGCATTATGGGATGTAATACATCCGACAATCTTCTAGTTATTAGTTTAGGTGATCGTGTGGTGCATTATGGGATGTAATACATCCGACGACCATCTAGTAGTTAGTATAGGTGATCGTGTGGTGCATTATGGGATGTGATACATCCGACAACCTTCTAGTAGTTAGTATAGATGATCGTGTGGTGCATTATGGGATGTAATACATCCGACGACCATCTAGCAGTTAGTATAGGTGATCGTGTGGTGCATTATGGGTTGTAATACATCCGACGACCTTCTAGAAGTTAGTATAGGTGATCGTTTGGTGCATTATGGGATGTAATACATCCGACAACCTTCTAGTAGTTAGTATTGGTGATCGTGTGGTGCATTATGGGATGTAATACATCCGACAACCTTCTAGTAGTTAGTATAGGTGATCGTGTGGTGCATTATGGGTTGTAATACATCCGACGACCTTCTAGTAATTAGTATAGGTGATTGTGTGGTGCATTATGGGATGTAATACATCCGACAACCTTCTAGTATAGGTGATCGTGTAGTGCATTATGGGATGTATTACATCCGACGACCTTCTAGTAGTTAGTATAGGTGATCGTGTGGTGCATTATGGGATGTAATACATCCGACGACCTTCTAGTAATTAGTATAGGTGATTGTGTGGTGCATTATGGGATGTAATACATCCGACGACCTTCTAGTAGTTAATATAGGTGATCGTGTAGTGTATTATGGGATTTGATACATCCGACGACCTTCTAGTATAGGTGATCGTGTAGTGCATTATGGGATGTAGTATATCCGACGACCTTCTAGTAGATAGTATAGGTGATTGTGTGGTGCATTATGGGATGTAATACATCCGACGACCTTCTAGTAGTTAGTATAGGTGATCGTGTAGTGCATTATGGGATGTAATACATCCGACGACATTCTAGTAGTTAGTATAGGTGATCGTGTAGTGCATTATGGGATGTAGTATATCCGACGACCTTCTAGTAGTTAGTATAGGTGATCGTGTGGTGCATTATGGGTTATAATACATCCGACGACATTCTAGTAGTTAGTATAGGTAATCGTGTGGTGCATTATGGGATGTGATACATCCGACAACCTTCTAGTAGTTATTATAGGTGATCGTGTAGTGCATTATGGGATGTAATACATCCGACCACCATCTAGTAGTTAGTATAGGTGATCGTGTGATGCATTATGGGATGTAATACATCCGACAATCTTCTAGTAGTTAGTTTAGGTGATCGTGTGGTGCATTATGGGATGTAATACATCCGACGACCATCTAGTAGTTAGTATAGGTGATCGTGTGGTGCATTATGGGATGTGATACATCCGACAACCTTCTAGTAGTTAGTATAGGTGATCGTGTGGTGCATTATGGGATGTAATACATCCGACGACCATCTAGTAGTTAGTATAGGTGATCGTGTGGTGCATTATGGGTTGTAATACATCCGACGACCTTCTAGAAGTTAGTATAGGTGATCGTTCAATGTAATACATCCGACAACCTTCTAGTAGTTAGTATGGTGATCGTGTGGTGCATTATGGGATGTAATACATCCGACAACCTTCTAGTAGTTAGTATTGGTGATCGTGTGGTGCATTATGGGATGTAATACATCCGACAACCTTCTAGTAGTTAGTATAGGTGATCGTGTGGTGCATTATGGGTTGTAATACATCCGACGACCTTCTAGTAATTAGTATAGGTGATTGTGTGGTGCATTATGGGATGTAATACATCCGACAACCTTCTAGTATAGGTGATCGTGTAGTGCATTATGGGATGTAGTACATCCGACGACCTTCTAGAGTATAGGTGATTGTGTGGTGCATTATGGGATGTAATACATCCGACGACCTTCTAGTAGTTAGTATAGGTGATCGTGTAGTGCATTATGGGATGTAATACATCCGACGACCTTCTAGTATAGGTGATCGTGTGGTGCATTATGGGATGTAATACATCCGACGACCTTCTAGTAGTTAGTATAGGTGATCGTGTGGAGCATTATGGGATGTAATACATCCGACGACCTTCTAGTAGTTAGTATAGGTGATCGTGTAGTGCATTATGGGATGTAATACATCCGACGACCTTCTAGTATAGGTGATCGTGTGGTGCATTATGGGATGTAATACATCCGACGACCTTCTAGTAGTTAGTATAGGTGATCGTGTAGTGCATTATGGGATGTAATACATCCGACGACCTTCTAGTAGTTAGTATAGGTGATCGTGTGGTGCATTATGGGATATAATACATCCGACGACATTCTAGTAGTTAGTATAGGTGATCGTGTAGTGCATTATGGGATGTAATACATCCGACGACCTTCTAGTAGTTAGTATAGGTGATCGTGTGGTGCATTATGGGATGTAATACATCCGACGACATTCTAGTAGTTAGTATAGGTGATCGTGTGGTGCATTATGGGATGTAATACATCCGACGATCTTCTAGTAGTTAGTATAGGTGATCGTGTAGTGCATTATGGGATGTAATACATCCGACGACCATCTAGTAGTTAGTATAGGTGATCGTGTGGTGCATTATGGGATGTGATACATCCGACAACCTTCTAGTAGTTAGTATAGGTGAGCGTGTGGTGCATTATGGGATGTAATACATCCGACGACCATCTAGTAGTTAATATAGGTGATCGTGTGGTGCATTATGGGTTGTAATACATCCGACGACCTTCTAGAAGTTAGTATAGGTGATCGTGTGGTGCATTATGGGATGTAATACATCCGACAACCTTCTAGTAGTTAGTATAGGTGATCGTGTGGTGCATTATGGGATGTAATACATCCGACAACCTTCTAGTAGTTAGTATAGGTGATCGTGTGGTGCATTATGGGTTGTAATACATCCGACGACCTTCTAGTAGTTAGTATTGGTGATCGTGTGGTGCATTATGGGATGTAATACATCCGACGACCTTCTAGTAGTTAGTATAGGTGATCGTGTGGTGCATTATGGGATGTAATACATCCGACGACCTTCTAGTAGATAGTCTAGGTGATTGTGTAGTGCATTATGGGATGTGATATATCCGACGACCTTCTAGTAGTTAGTATAGGTGATCGTGTAGTGCATTATGGGATGTAATACATCCGACGACCTTCTCGTAGTTAGTATAGTTGATCGTGTAGTGCATTATGGGATGTAATACATCCGACGACCTTCTAGTAGTTAGTATAGGTGATTGTGTAGTGCATTATGGGATGTAATACATCCGACAACCTTAGTAGTTAATATGGGATCGGTAATGCATATGGGTATAATACATCCGACAACCTTCTAGTATTAGTATAGGTGAACAACCTTCTAGTAGTTAGTATAGGATAGGTGATCGTGTAGTGCATTATGGGATGTAATACATCCGACAACCTTCTAGTAGTTAGCATAGGTGATCGTGTAGTGCATTATGGGATGTAATACATCCGACAACCTTCTAGTAGTTAATATAGGTGATCGTGTAATGCATTATGGGTTATAATACATCCGACAACCTTCTAGTAATTAGTATAGGTGATCGTGTAGTGCATTATGGGATGTAATACATCCGACATCCTTCTAGTAGTTAGTATAGGTGATGGCGTGGTGCATTATGGGATGTAATACATCCGACGACATTCTAGTAGTTAGTATAGGTGATCGTGTGGTGCATTATGGGATGTTATACATCCGACGACCTTCTAGTAGATGATTGAACAGAACTTACATAATGCATTTAATCTCTTAATTACATCTTTATAGTTAATAAGTCCCTAACATGGATAGGATGTTATGTTAGTACAGATCTATAGCTTGATATCTAGATTAATTCCTATCATTAATACTGATTTATGCCTTCTACATTAAACATTATGGTACAAAACGTCCATGTCATTGAACTTTTCGAGTTGTAGAGGTAGTATTTATTAAATTTAAATAGATAATTTCGGCATAATACAGCCATACAGATATATTTATTAAACTGTATAATATGATGTTGTTGAAGTAATTGTATTGAAGTTGAGGGTTGTATCACATATTGGTGTTGAGGGTTATATCACAGATTGAAGTTGAGGGTTGTATCACGGATTGAGGTTAAGGGTTATATCACAGATTGAAGTTGAGGGTTGTATCACAGATTGAAGTTGAGGGTTGTATCACGGATTGACGTTAAGGGTTATATCACGGATTGAAGTTGAGGGTTATATCACAGATTGAAGTTGAAGGTTATATCACAGATTGAAGTTGAAGGTTATATCACAGATTGAAGATGAAGGTTATATCACAGATTGAGGTTGAGGGTTATATCACGGATTGAAGTTGAAGGTTATATCACAGATTGAGGTTGAGGGTTATATCACGGATTGAAGTTGAGGGTTGTATCACGGATTGAAGTTGAAGGTTATATCACATATTGAAGTTGAGGGTTATATCACGGATTGAAGTTGAGGGTTGTATCACAGATTGAAGTTGAGGGTTGTATCACAGATTGAAGTCGAGGGTTGTATCACGGATTGAAGTTGAGGGTTGTATCACGGATTGAAGTTGAGGGTTGTATCACGGATTGAAGTTGAGGGTTGTATCACAGATTGAAGTTAAGGGTTGTATCACAGATTGAAGTTGAATGTTATATCACAGATTGAAGTTGAAGGTTATATCACAGATTGAAATTGAAGGTTATATTACAGATTGAAGTTGAGGGTTGTATCACGGATTGAAGTTGAGGGTTGTATCACATATTGAAGTTGAGGGTTGTATCACAGATTGAAGTTGATGGTTGTATCACGGATTGAAGTTGAAGGTTATATCACAGATTGAAGTTGAGGGTTATATCACGGATTGAAGTTGAGGGTTGTATCACAGATTGAAGTTGAGGGTTGTATCACAGATTGAAGTTGAGGGTTGTATCATAGATTGAAGTTGAGGGTTGTATCACAGATTGAAGTTGAGGGTTGTATCACATATTGAAGTTGAGGGTTATATCACAGCTTGAAGTTGAGGGTTGTATCACAGATTGAAGTTAAGGGTTATATCACAGATTGAAGTTGAGGGTTATATCACAGATTGAAGTTGAGGGTTATATCACGGATTGAAGTTAAGGGTTATATCACAGATTGAAGTTGAGGGTTGTATCACGGATTGAGGTTAAGGGTTATATCACAGATTGAAGTTGAGGGTTGTATCACAGATTGAAGTTGAGGGTTGTATCACGGATTGACGTTAAGGGTTATATCACGGATTGAAGTTGAGGGTTATATCACAGATTGAAGATGAAGGTTATATCACAGATTGAGGTTGAGGGTTATATCACGGATTGAAGTTGAAGGTTATATCACAGATTGAAGATGAAGGTTATATCACAGATTGAGGTTGAGGGTTATATCACGGATTGAAGTTGAAGGTTATATCACAGATTGAGGTTGAGGGTTATATCACGGATTGAAGTTGAGGGTTGTATCACGGATTGAAGTTGAAGGTTATATCACATATTGAAGTTGAGGGTTATATCACGGATTGAAGTTGAGGGTTGTATCACAGATTGAAGTTGAGGGTTGTATCACAGATTGAAGTTGAGGGTTTTATCACAGATTGAAGTTGAGGGTTGTATCACGGATTGAAGTCGAGGGTTGTATCACGGATTGAAGTTGAGGGTTGTATCACGGATTGAAGTTGAGGGTTGTATCACAGATTGAAGTTAAGGGTTGTATCACAGATTGAAGTTGAATGTTATATCACAGATTGAAGTTGAAGGTTATATCACAGATTGAAATTGAAGGTTATATTACAGATTGAAGTTGAGGGTTGTATCACGGATTGAAGTTGAGGGTTGTATCACATATTGAAGTTGAGGGTTGTATCACAGATTGAAGTTGATGGTTGTATCACGGATTGAAGTTGAAGGTTATATCACAGATTGAAGTTGAGGGTTATATCACGGATTGAAGTTGAGGGTTGTATCACAGATTGAAGTTGAGGGTTGTATCACAGATTGAAGTTGAGGGTTGTATCATAGATTGAAGTTGAGGGTTGTATCACAGATTGAAGTTGAGGGTTGTATCACATATTGAAGTTGAGGGTTATATCACAGCTTGAAGTTGAGGGTTGTATCACAGATTGAAGTTAAGGGTTATATCACAGATTGAAGTTGAGGGTTATATCACGGATTGAAGTTGAGGGTTATATCACAGATTGAAGTTAAGGGTTGTATCACAGATTGATGTTGTGAACAAACTCAAACCTTAAAATCTACTCACGACTGTGATAGATACAGTGGGTCTCTAGGTTACAATAAAACCTAATTAAGATATCAACCGGTTTATTTATTCAACTAACCTCTCGTTATAGTAATCTCTTCTTCTTTTCGTGCTACAATTTGATATGTTATGCTCTTAAGCTTCCTTCAAATCGTTCAATTTCGTTTTTAACATCTACAACTATGTACACACTAATATCAATTATTTCACTTAAAAAATTAAAATTGTTTGGCATAAATCATGAATAGGTTTCACGTATATTCAGTGTTACATATATTATGTTCATGCCAATTGCATAAAACAAATTGATAGGGAGAAGAACTATATAAATTGGTGTAAGTTTTCGTTCGTTCTAATCCCTTTCAGTCTATTGTTGTTAATTTATATGTGTGTGTGTTTTACGTTTATTTATCGTCGCTACCGGTTACCCATATGAGCGACGCCTCCTGAAGAGATTAGTCATTTTAGATTTTTGGAGGATAGTGCATGATACAGACAGAGACCCATTCCAGAGTCTTCTCTGGTTCTTTTACGTGCACGGTGTAAAGCACCGACACGATACCTCGGTTTAAAGTCCCATCTGAAAGACTGTTGATTTATATGTTTTTTTGTTTTGTTTTTTTTAGTTTACGTTTATTTATCGTCGCTACCGGTTGCCCATATGAGCGACGCCTCCTGAATAGATTAGTTATTTTAGATTTTGGAGGATAGTGCATGATACAGACAGAGACCCATTCCAGAATCTCCTCTGGTTCTTTTACGTGCACGGTGTAAAGCACCGACACGAGACCTCGGTTTAACGTCCCATCTGAAAGACTGTTAATTTTATTAGGGTCAGACGGGGGATCGAACCTGCGATCCCTGGATTACCAGTCCAGCGTGTTACCACTGGACTACATATCCGTCTGTGATTTATATGTAAAATGTGAATGCTCTTATATACACGTGGTATACTAAAACATGTAATGGTTAAACTAATGAAGCTGGGCAACAGTTGCATGTTTCATAATTTTATTTCACGATTTATATTATACACAATAATATTGTTTCAATAATAATATACATACTCCATCATTTATTTATTCGTAATAATAAAACTTTATTTTACGAGAGAACTCATTTAGCAAAAGTTAATCTACCATAAGGCCCTCAACATATATACAAATCAAATGCAATCGAAATATAGGACTGCACATGTGGAATTATATAGTAATGTTAAAGCTGAAAAGTAGAGAAACTATATATAATATGCTATGGCTTATGATGATATATGGACTTATCTAGTAATGCGAAATAGCTTCAAAAGCAGTTACAAAATATCAGAAATAAAACGTAATGGAATAAGTGTTTGTTTATTATAGTGTCATCCCTATTTAAAGGGCCAGCCATTTCTGAATTATGAGACACCTCTTTTTATGAACATCAGTAGTTCCCGAATCCTATACTTGTATACCAGGCACCAGACTGGTAGGCACTCGGTAACCATTATTTAACTAGTTGGCGGCTCACCAACCGGCCATATCAGAACGAACCCCTGACGAGATTCGAACCATCGACCTCCCTCTCCGTAGGCGGCGGACTTCTTAACCACTAGGCCACGGAGACGGTATTGACTTGATGTAGTGACTTGAGCCAATCCGTAAAGTGCAATGCGTGGGCTAATGGTTGAATACTTAAATTACAACGGACTTATAACATCTCACGTTTGTCTTGATATAAGAATCCCCGTATGATCCCATATCTAACCACAGCCTACGGCATAGATACACTAATAGATAGCTGTTTGTATGAATATATTCGTAGCTTTGTCGTTATTTGTGAATAACAACATTTGCGGCGGAATAATCGCTTTTTAGTACTAATATATTTTAGACGACAACACATTGTATACGGCGTTGCATTTGGCAATGTTGTTTTGCTGGAACTGTTGCTGTATAACCGCGAGCATATTCAGCAATATCGTGCTAACATAATATTGTAAAATGTCCTTTCATATTTTGGATGTTACCTTAGATTCAAACTGGACGCACTAATCCTTAGATTCAAACTGGATGCACTAATCCTTAGATTCAAACTGGATGCACTAATCCTTAGATTCAAACTGGACGCACTAAGCCTTATATTCAAACTGGATGCACTAAGTCTTAGATTCAAACTGGACGCACTAAGCCTTATATTCAAACTGGATGCACTAAGCCTTATATTCAAACTGGATGCACTAAGTCTTAGATTCAAACTGGACGAACTAATCCTTATATTCAAACTGGATGCACTAATCCTTAGATTCAAACTGGATGCACTAATCCTTAGATTCAAACTGGACGCACTAAGCCTTATATTCAAACTGGATGCACTAATCCTTAGATTCAAACTGGATGCACTAAGCCTTATATTCAAACTGGATGCACTAAGCCTTAGATTCAAACTGGATGCACTAAGCCTTATATTCAAACTGGACGCACTAAGCCGTATATTCAAACTGGACGCACTAAGCATTATATTCAAACTGGATGCACTAAGCCTTATATTCAAACTGGATGCACTAAGTCCTATATTCAAACTGGATGCACTAAGCCTTATATTCAAACTGGATGCACTAAGCCTTATATTCAAACTGGATGCACTAAGCCTTAGATTCAACCTGGACGCACTAAGCCTTAGATTCAAACTGGATGCACTAAGCCTTAGATTCAAACTGGACGCACTAAGCCTTAGATTCAAACTGGACGCACTAATCCTTAGATTCAAACTGGATGCACTAAGCCTTAGATTCAACCTGGACGCACTAAGCCTTAGATTCAAACTGGATGCACTAAGCCTTAGATTCAACATGGACGCACTAAGCCTTAGATTCAAACTGGACGCACTAATCCTTAGATTCAAACTGGATGCACTAAGTCCTATATTCAAACTGGACGCACTAAGTCCTATATTCAAACTGGATGCACTAAGCCTTATGTTCAAACTGGACGCACTAATCCTTAGATTCAAACTGGATGCACTAAATCCTATATTCAAACTGGATGCACTAAGCTTTATATTCAAACTGTATGCACTAATCCTTATATTCAAACTGGATGCACTAATTCTTATATTGAAACTGGATGCACTAAGCCTTATATTAAAACTGGATGCACTAAGCCTTATATTCAAACTGGACGCACTAATTCTTATATTGAAACTGGATGCACTAAGCCTTATATTGAAACTGGATGCACTAAGCCTTATATTCAAACCGGATGCACTAAGCCTTAGATTCAAACTGGATGCACTAAGCCTTAGATTCAAACTGGACGCACTAAGCCTTATATTCAACTGGATGCACTAAGCCTTAGATTCAAACTGGACGCACTAATCCTTAGATTCAAACTGGACGCACTAATCCTTAGATTCAAACTGGATGCACTAAGCCTTAGATTCAAACTGGACGCACTAAGCCTTATATTCAAACTGGATGCACTAAGCCTTAGATTCAAACTGGATGCACTAAGCCTTAGATTCAAACTGGACGCACTAAGCCTTATATTCAAACTGGATGCACTAAGCCTTAGATTCAAACTGGACGCACTAATCCTTAGATTCAAACTGGACGCACTAAGCCTTAGATTCAAACTGGATGCACTAAGCCTTATATTCAAACCGGATGCACTAAGCCTTAGATTCAAACTGGATGCACTAAGCCTTAGATTCAAACTGGACGCACTAAGCCTTATATTCAAACTGGACGCACTAATCCTTAGATTCAAACTGGACGCACTAATCCTTATATTGAAACTGGATGCACTAAGCCTTAGATTCAAACTGGACGCACTAAGCCTTATATTCAAACTGGATGCACTAATCCTTAGATTCAAACTGGATGCACTAAGCCTTAGATTCAAACTGGACGCACTAATCCTTAGATTCAAACTGGACGCACTAATCCTTAGATTCAAACTGGACGCACTAAGCCTTAGATTCAAACTGGACGCACTAAGCCTTATATTCAACTGGATGCACTAAGCCTTAGATTCAAACTGGACGCACTAATCCTTAGATTCAAACTGGACGCACTAATCCTTAGATTCAAACTGGATGCACTAATCCTTAGATTCAAACTGGATGCACTAATCCTTAGATTCAAACTGGACGCACTAAGCCTTATATTCAAACTGGATGCACTAAGTCTTAGATTCAAACTGGACGCACTAAGCCTTATATTCAAACTGGATGCACTAAGCCTTATATTCAAACTGGATGCACTAAGTCTTAGATTCAAACTGGACGAACTAATCCTTATATTCAAACTGGATGCACTAATCCTTAGATTCAAACTGGATGCACTAATCCTTAGATTCAAACTGGACGCACTAAGCCTTATATTCAAACTGGATGCACTAATCCTTAGATTCAAACTGGATGCACTAAGCCTTATATTCAAACTGGATGCACTAAGCCTTAGATTCAAACTGGATGCACTAAGCCTTATATTCAAACTGGACGCACTAAGCCGTATATTCAAACTGGACGCACTAAGCATTATATTCAAACTGGATGCACTAAGCCTTATATTCAAACTGGATGCACTAAGTCCTATATTCAAACTGGATGCACTAAGCCTTATATTCAAACTGGATGCACTAAGCCTTATATTCAACCTGGACGCACTAAGCCTTAGATTCAAACTGGATGCACTAAGCCTTAGATTCAAACTGGACGCACTAAGCCTTAGATTCAAACTGGACGCACTAATCCTTAGATTCAAACTGGATGCACTAAGCCTTAGATTCAACCTGGACGCACTAAGCCTTAGATTCAAACTGGATGCACTAAGCCTTAGATTCAACATGGACGCACTAAGCCTTAGATTCAAACTGGACGCACTAATCCTTAGATTCAAACTGGATGCACTAAATCCTATATTCAAACTGGATGCACTAAGTCCTATATTCAAACTGGATGCACTAAATCCTATATTCAAACTGGACGCACTAAGTCCTATATTCAAACTGGATGCACTAAGCCTTATGTTCAAACTGGACGCACTAATCCTTAGATTCAAACTGGATGCACTAAATCCTATATTCAAACTGGATGCACTAAGCTTTATATTCAAACTGTATGCACTAATCCTTATATTCAAACTGGATGCACTAATTCTTATATTGAAACTGGATGCACTAAGCCTTAGATTCAACCTGGACGCACTAAGCCTTAGATTCAAACTGGATGCACTAAGCCTTAGATTCAACATGGACGCACTAAGCCTTAGATTCAAACTGGACGCACTAATCCTTAGATTCAAACTGGATGCACTAAGTCCTATATTCAAACTGGACGCACTAAGTCCTATATTCAAACTGGATGCACTAAGCCTTATGTTCAAACTGGACGCACTAATCCTTAGATTCAAACTGGATGCACTAAATCCTATATTCAAACTGGATGCACTAAGCTTTATATTCAAACTGTATGCACTAATCCTTATATTCAAACTGGATGCACTAATTCTTATATTGAAACTGGATGCACTAAGCCTTATATTAAAACTGGATGCACTAAGCCTTATATTCAAACTGGACGCACTAATTCTTATATTGAAACTGGATGCACTAAGCCTTATATTGAAACTGGATGCACTAAGCCTTATATTCAAACCGGATGCACTAAGCCTTAGATTCAAACTGGATGCACTAAGCCTTAGATTCAAACTGGACGCACTAAGCCTTATATTCAACTGGATGCACTAAGCCTTAGATTCAAACTGGACGCACTAATCCTTAGATTCAAACTGGACGCACTAATCCTTAGATTCAAACTGGATGCACTAAGCCTTAGATTCAAACTGGACGCACTAAGCCTTATATTCAAACTGGATGCACTAAGCCTTAGATTCAAACTGGATGCACTAAGCCTTAGATTCAAACTGGACGCACTAAGCCTTATATTCAAACTGGATGCACTAAGCCTTAGATTCAAACTGGACGCACTAATCCTTAGATTCAAACTGGACGCACTAAGCCTTAGATTCAAACTGGATGCACTAAGCCTTATATTCAAACCGGATGCACTAAGCCTTAGATTCAAACTGGATGCACTAAGCCTTAGATTCAAACTGGACGCACTAAGCCTTATATTCAAACTGGACGCACTAATCCTTAGATTCAAACTGGACGCACTAATCCTTATATTGAAACTGGATGCACTAAGCCTTAGATTCAAACTGGACGCACTAAGCCTTATATTCAAACTGGATGCACTAATCCTTAGATTCAAACTGGATGCACTAAGCCTTAGATTCAAACTGGACGCACTAATCCTTAGATTCAAACTGGACGCACTAATCCTTAGATTCAAACTGGACGCACTAAGCCTTAGATTCAAACTGGACGCACTAAGCCTTATATTCAACTGGATGCACTAAGCCTTAGATTCAAACTGGACGCACTAATCCTTAGATTCAAACTGGACGCACTAATCCTTAGATTCAAACTGGATGCACTAATCCTTAGATTCAAACTGGATGCACTAATCCTTAGATTCAAACTGGACGCACTAAGCCTTATATTCAAACTGGATGCACTAAGTCTTAGATTCAAACTGGACGCACTAAGCCTTATATTCAAACTGGATGCACTAAGCCTTATATTCAAACTGGATGCACTAAGTCTTAGATTCAAACTGGACGAACTAATCCTTATATTCAAACTGGATGCACTAATCCTTAGATTCAAACTGGATGCACTAATCCTTAGATTCAAACTGGACGCACTAAGCCTTATATTCAAACTGGATGCACTAATCCTTAGATTCAAACTGGATGCACTAAGCCTTATATTCAAACTGGATGCACTAAGCCTTAGATTCAAACTGGATGCACTAAGCCTTATATTCAAACTGGACGCACTAAGCCGTATATTCAAACTGGACGCACTAAGCATTATATTCAAACTGGATGCACTAAGCCTTATATTCAAACTGGATGCACTAAGTCCTATATTCAAACTGGATGCACTAAGCCTTATATTCAAACTGGATGCACTAAGCCTTATATTCAAACTGGATGCACTAAGCCTTATATTCAACCTGGACGCACTAAGCCTTAGATTCAAACTGGATGCACTAAGCCTTAGATTCAAACTGGACGCACTAAGCCTTAGATTCAAACTGGACGCACTAATCCTTAGATTCAAACTGGATGCACTAAGCCTTAGATTCAACCTGGACGCACTAAGCCTTAGATTCAAACTGGATGCACTAAGCCTTAGATTCAACATGGACGCACTAAGCCTTAGATTCAAACTGGACGCACTAATCCTTAGATTCAAACTGGATGCACTAAGTCCTATAATCAAACTGGACGCACTAAGTCCTATATTCAAACTGGATGCACTAAGCCTTATGTTCAAACTGGACGCACTAATCCTTAGATTCAAACTGGATGCACTAAATCCTATATTCAAACTGGATGCACTAAGCTTTATATTCAAACTGTATGCACTAATCCTTATATTCAAACTGGATGCACTAATTCTTATATTGAAACTGGATGCACTAAGCCTTATATTAAAACTGGATGCACTAAGCCTTATATTCAAACTGGACGCACTAATTCTTATATTGAAACTGGATGCACTAAGCCTTATATTGAAACTGGATGCACTAAGCCTTATATTCAAACCGGATGCACTAAGCCTTAGATTCAAACTGGATGCACTAAGCCTTAGATTCAAACTGGACGCACTAAGCCTTATATTCAACTGGATGCACTAAGCCTTAGATTCAAACTGGACGCACTAATCCTTAGATTCAAACTGGACGCACTAATCCTTAGATTCAAACTGGATGCACTAAGCCTTAGATTCAAACTGGACGCACTAAGCCTTATATTCAAACTGGACGCACTAATCCTTAGATTCAAACTGGACGCACTAATCCTTATATTGAAACTGGATGCACTAAGCCTTAGATTCAAACTGGACGCACTAAGCCTTATATTCAAACTGGACGCACTAATCCTTAGATTCAAACTGGACGCACTAATCCTTATATTGAAACTGGATGCACTAAGCCTTAGATTCAAACTGGACGCACTAAGCCTTATATTCAAACTGGACGCACTAATCCTTAGATTCAAACTGGACGCACTAATCCTTATATTGAAACTGGATGCACTAAGCCTTAGATTCAAACTGGACGCACTAAGCCTTATATTCAAACTGGACGCACTAATCCTTAGATTCAAACTGGACGCACTAATCCTTATATTGAAACTGGATGCACTAAGCCTTAGATTCAAACTGGACGCACTAAGCCTTATATTCAAACTGGATGCACTAATCCTTAGATTCAAACTGGATGCACTAAGCCTTAGATTCAAACTGGACGCACTAATCCTTAGATTCAAACTGGACGCACTAATCCTTAGATTCAAACTGGACGCACTAAGCCTTAGATTCAAACTGGACGCACTAAGCCTTATATTCAACTGGATGCACTAAGCCTTAGATTCAAACTGGACGCACTAATCCTTAGATTCAAACTGGACGCACTAATCCTTAGATTCAAACTGGATGCACTAAGCCTTAGATTCAAACTGGACGCACTAAGCCTTATATTCAAACTGGATGCACTAAGCCTTAGATTCAAACTGGATGCACTAAGCCTTAGATTCAAACTGGACGCACTAAGCCTTATATTCAAACTGGATGCACTAAGCCTTAGATTCAAACTGGACGCACTAATCCTTAGATTCAAACTGGACGCACTAAGCCTTAGATTCAAACTGGATGCACTAAGCCTTATATTCAAACCGGATGCACTAAGCCTTAGATTCAAACTGGATGCACTAAGCCTTAGATTCAAACTGGACGCACTAAGCCTTATATTCAAACTGGACGCACTAATCCTTAGATTCAACCTGGACGCACTAATCCTTATATTGAAGCTGGATGCACTAAGCCTTAGATTCAAACTGGACGCACTAAGCCTTATATTGAAACTGGATGCACTAATCCTTAGATTCAAACTGGATGCACTAAGCCTTAGATTCAAACTGGACGCACTAATCCTTAGATTCAAACTGGACGCACTAATCCTTAGATTCAAACTGGACGTACTAAGCCTTAGATTCAAACTGGATGCACTAATCCTCAGATTCAAACTGGACGCAATGAGATCGATACACAATTAGGTCCATCCCATAATATACTTACACGAAACAGAAAGTGTGCACTTGGTTAGAGGGACAATTTTATACTTATATATAGAAGCAATAAATAGGCAAATTTAGTATCATTATGTTCAAAAATGTATTACATAACCTGCTTCGATTACATGACCTGATTCGATTACATGACCTGTTTCGATTACATTACATGACCTGCTTCGATTACATTACATGACATGTTTCGATTACATTACATGACCTGCTTCGATTACATTACATGACCTGTTTCGATTACATTACATGACCTGCGTCGATTACATTACATGACCTGTTTCGATTACATTACATGACCTGCTTCGATTACATTACATGACCAGCTTCGATTACATGACCTGCTTCGATTACATTACATGACCTACTTCGATTACATTACATGACCTACTTCGATTACATGACCTGTTTCGATTACATTACATGACCTACTTCGATTACACGACCTGCTTCGATTACATGACCAGGTACATGACCTGCTTCGATTACATGACCTACTTCGATTACATGACCTGCTTCGATTACATGGCCTGCTTCGATTACATGACATGCTTCGATTACATTACATGACCTACTTCGATTACATGACCTACTTCGAGTACATGACCTGCTTCGATTACATGACCTGTTTCGATTACATTACATGACCTACTTCGATTACACGACCTACTTCGATTACATGACCTGCTTCGATTACATTACATGACCTACTTCGATTACACGACCTACTTCGATTACATGACCTGTTTCGATTACATTACATGACCTACTTCGATTACACGACCTACTTCGATTACATGACCTGCTTCGATTACATTACATGACCTACTTCGATTACATGACCTACTTCCGATTACATGACCTGTTTCGATTACATTACATGACCTACTTCAATTACATGACCTGCTTCGATTACATTACACGACCTGCTTCGATTACATGACCTACTTCGATTACATGACCTGCTTCGATTGCATGACCTGCTTCGATTACATGACCTACTTCGATTACATGACCTGCTTCGATTACATGACCTACTTCGATTACATGGCCTGCTTCGATTACATTACATGACCTGCTTCGATTACATGGCCTGCTTCGATTACATGACCTGATTCGATTACATTACATGACATACTTCGATTACATGACCTACTTCGATTACATGACCTGCTTCGATTACACGACCTGTTTCGATTACATTACATGACCTACTTCGATTACACGACCTACTTCAATTACATGACCTGCTTCGATTACATTACACGACCTGCTTCGATTACATGGCCTACTTCGATTACATGACCTGCTTCGATTGCATGACCTGCTTCGATTACATGACCTACTTCGATTACATGACCTGCTTCGATTACATGACCTACTTCGATTACATGGCCTGCTTCGATTACATTACATGACCTGCTTCGATTACATGGCCTGCTTCGATTACATGACCTGATTCGATTACATTACATGACATACTTCGATTACATGACCTACTTCGATTACATGACCTGCTTCGATTACACGACCTGTTTCGATTACATTACATGACCTACTTCGATTACACGACCTACTTCGATTACATGACCTGCTTCGATTACATTACATAACCTGCTTCGATTACATGGCCTGCTTCGATTACATGACCTGATTCGATTACATTACATGACCTACTTCGATTACATGACCTACTTCGAGTACATGACCTGCTTCGATTACACGACCTGTTTCGATTACATTACATGATCTACTTCGATTACACGACCTACTTCGATTACATGACCTGCTTCGATTACATTACATGACATACTTCGATTACACGACCTACTTCGATTACATGACCTGCTTCGATTGCATTACATGACCTACTTCGATTACATGACCTGCTTCGATTACATGACCTTTTTCGATTACATTACATGACCTACTTCAATTACATGGCCTGCTTCGATTACATGACCTGCGACCTACTTCGATTACATGACCTGCTTCGATTACATTACATGACCTACTTCGATTACATGACCTGCTTCGATTACATGACCTGCTTCGATTAAATGGCCTGTTTCGATGGGCCACGTTTATATCGTTTCAGAATTGATTTCGCAATGTCACGACTTCACACACTACAGTGGAGCTTACCGTAGAAGGACTGTGTTAGAATTATTTAATAATACAAATATAAAACAAAAACTACTTTATATAATGAGATAACTGATTGGAATAATTCCGGCAATGTACCATGAGGCCTTCAAAGTTGTATCGGATTGTAGATTGATATACACGTGTTGTTTACAAGCCTCATAAACAGACACCCATGCTAACCTAATCGAATACAGAGGTTTTAATTGGATTGCACTAGAAGGCACATCTACACACTGTACATTGGTCAGTATTATAAACTCCGCCCAGTTTAGGCAGCTGTCTAATTTTAATAGTTCAGCTAGGTACCACATCCAGTATTTAGTCATCGATATGCAATACGAATATATCAAACAATGTGGGGCATCGCTGGCGTTTCTATTACCTCCCTTGGCAGATAAAGTCCGATATATGAAAATGAAAATCGGTCGTCCTTTCAGCTGGAATCCTTATAGGTTTTTACTGTTATTCCATAACCATAATTATGTTGCGGTATGATAAATGTGATTTTATCAAAATCATGTTAATTAATTAATTAATGTTAAACATATTTTAGTTTTACAGTTACGTATACTGTAAGATATCTGTCCAGATATAGTAATTTAATAGTCATAAGACGAGAAAATGGATGAAAATTGATAGTATGCTGTGCAAATAAAACAATGATAAAAACCGAGGAAACAATTTAACATGACCTATCTACTTTTAGGGAGTAATCAGGGGCAGTAACTGACCGAGGTCTCTCATTAAACGTATGTGTTCCACGAATTCGACATATTTCTGAGAGTTATCGCGTCTATTCGTCCTAATGATTATGTCATCGATATAAATTAAGAATTTTATTTCAAATAATTTATCGTAAAATATGCGGGTAATGACACAGTCATGTATTCTATTCAATAATTTAGTCGTAGTATGCCTGGGATTAGTGAAGGCTCCGGGCTGGAGTCAATGACGGCACAAGAACGACTTTCACAAGTAACGAACAGTTCATTAACCAGAAGTTAATCTATATTTGTGGGCGTCATATAGTAAATAGGTTATAGATAGAAACACTTTAAAGGTGTCATCTAATTCTTTTTAATTACGTGATTTACATTATGTGACAACGTTTTAAATTTCACATTTACATTCTGCAGTGTATCAGTACAAATCTCTAGAGGCAAATAAAGCAGACAATTGTATTATATTCAATTTCATCTTCATATAAAATTGCTTCGTGTTCAGGCTACTGAAATTTCAACCCCACATGAATTTTCGTCTTTGATAAAAAGCAGCTGATAACAGAGCGGATAGGTGGAGCATTGGCTAATTGCTAATTGGAAACATATCGCTTCGTACCAATGTTTGCCCTTTTTCACAGATACAAGGCCAACACTATGATGTTTGCTTCTGTGACACCGAGGGATAGAATGTCATATATATGTTAAGAGTATAATAATAATACTAATAAAGACTTTATTTAACGAGGGAGCTTACGTAACACATGGCTAATATGGTTTTAATCTTTATTATTGTCTCATCTATACTAGAGGACATAGTAAACGCACATCTACATTATATGATTATAGTTTATACAAATTTATTTTAGCTCCATTGCGAAACCAGTTCTTTCAACTTATATTAATCACTCTCGAGACCTCATTCCTGATGGAAACCATCGCCACGAGGGAGAGAGAAGAGGCAACGTGAAATTTAAATGCATTGCCTATGGGCACACAATCGTAACGGCTCCAGGGGGGCACGAACTCCGGACCTCTCGCATCTGAAGTGAACGCGCATCCACTGCGCTATCACGACTTCCACGTACATGAACATGAAATACGAAGGATTCCATCAAAGATATATCACATTTTTATTACAAAGCACAAACTGAACAACTAAAACTATTCCAAAATGTTTAAAACTATGTATTTATATAGTTAATGTTTTGCATGTAAAAACACACACACGTGTGCGTTTTCTATGTCCTCTAGTATATGTACACAGGCAAATAATAAAGCAAAACATGAACAATATACAACAGTACATAGTCATATATTCTAAATATTAAATGCCTATGTACTGTTTTATACTGTAATATATCATTATTGTTGTTATTATATGTACATATATCAGAGATTGAAATATTTACGGAATGAATCGTGGATTAATAGTCACAATCGATGTATGAACTACAGTGGGCGTGTTTTAATCGTGTGAAGACCAGTGCTATATATTAGTTGTAATTGAATAATAGGATGGTCACGGATTCGAGCCCCGCTCAGACCGTGTCTCATTTATATGAAAAAGTTGGCAGTTTCTTACGGAGGTTGGTGCACCAAGTACTGGTTAACCGCTGGAGCCTGCCCAGGAAAGGTGTTGTTAGGTAAACTGCCCGTCGCTCAAATGGGAAACCGGTATCAACGTTAAATAAACTTAAATAATAATTAAAAAAATAATAGAATAACATGAACAGTTCACTTTGGTTATTATTAATAATCTCATCAATGTATATTATATTATAGATACCGTCAAACCTGTCTTAAGCAGCCAGTCAAGGGAATATCAGAATGTGTTTTTAGCACAGGTGGCTGCTTAGTAGAGGTCAAATGTATAATAAAAACAACATATTGGGAATCGGGAATCTGGCTGCTTAATACCGGTTGTCTGCTTAATAGAGGTGACCACTAACACAGGTTTGACTGTATAACCAATATGTTTATAGTGTCCCGAGTCAGACATGTAGATTACGAGTTATAATTAGTAGTCACATGTGACTCATTCTCGTTATACATAGGAAAGCTAACTTGTTTACAACATCTTTCCAATAGTGCTGGTAATTATAGTGTACTTAGGGAATTTGACTGGTGTAACTTTTCATTTAACCATTTCCTTCATAGAGTATTAGGTTAATATACTGTTATATCTCCATACAAACGACAGCCATTTAGCTATTATGCAGTGGATACGTAGTCGCCATATCTATCCCACCTCTATAGATATTACTGGTAATGTTTAGCCATTTCCTTCATAGAGTATTAGGTTAATATACTGTTATATCTCCATACAAACGACAGCCATTTAGCTATTATGCAGTGGATACGTAGTCGCCATATCTATCCCACCTCCATAGATATTACTGGTAATGTTTAGCCATTTCCTTCATAGAGTATTAGGTTAATATACTGTTATATCTCCATACAAACGACAGCCATTTAGCCATCATGCAGTGGATAAGTAGTCGCCATATCTATCCCACCTCCATAGATAGTACTGGAACTACATAGAGATTTAGGTTAATATACTATTATATCTCCATACAAACGACAGCCATTTAGCTATCATTCAGTGGATAAGTAGTCGCCATATCTATCCCACCTCCATAGATATTACTGGAACTACATAGAGATTTAGGTTAATATACTATTATATCTCCATACAAACGACAGCCATTTAGCTATCATTCAGTGGATAAGTAGTCGCCATATCTATCCCACCTCTATAGATAGTACCGGTAATATTTAGCCATTTCCGTCATGGAGATACCAGATATCCGTGACCTCTTCAGCGTCTCATGTACATGTGTGAGGTATCTGGTGGAGATACCAGATATCCGTGACCTCTTCAACGTCTCATGTACATGTGTGAGGTATCTGGTGGAGATACCAGATATCCGTGACCTCTTCAACGTCTCATGTACATGTGTGAGGTATCTGGTGGAGATACCAGATATCCGTGACCTCTTCAACGTCTCATGTACATGTGTGAGGTATCTGGTGGAGATACCAGATATCCGTGACCTCTTCAACGTCTCATGTACATGTGTGAGGTATCTGGTGGAGATACCAGATATCCGTGACCTCTTCAACGTCTCATGTACATGTGTGAGGTATCTGGTGGAGATACCAGATATCCGTGACCTCTTCAACGTCTCATGTACATGTGTGAGGTATCTGGTGGAGATACCAGATATCCGTGACCTCTTCAACGTCTCATGTACATGTGTGAGGTATCTGGTGGAGATACCAGATATCCGTGACCTCTTCAACGTCTCATGTACATGTGTGAGGTATCTGGAGAAATAGCAGATATCCGTGACCTCTTCAACGTCTCATGTACATGTGTGAGGTATCTGGAGAAATACCAGATATCCGTGACCTCTTCAGCGTCTCATGTACATGTGTGAGGTATCTGGAGAAATACCAGATATCCGTGACCTCTTCAACGTCTCATGTACATGTGTGAGGTATCTGGAGAAATAGCAGATATCCGTGACCTCTTCAACGTCTCATGTACATGTGTGAGGTATCTGGGGAGATACCAGATATCCGTGACCTCTTCAACGTCTCATGTACATGTGTGAGGTATCTGGAGAAATAGCAGATATCCGTGACCTCTTCAACGTCTCATGTACATGTGTGAGGTATCTGGAGAAATACCAGATATCCGTGACCTCTTCAACGTCTCATGTACATGTGTGAGGTATCTGGAGAAATACCAGATATCCGTGACCTCTTCAACGTCTCATGTACATGTGTGAGGTATCTGGAGAAATAGCAGATATCCGTGACCTCTTCAACGTCTCATGTACATGTGTGAGGTATCTGGAGAAATAGCAGATATCCGTGACCTCTTCAACGTCTCATGTACATGTGTGAGGTATCTGGAGAAATACCAGATATCCGTGACCTCTTCAACGTCTCATGTACATGTGTGAGGTATCTGGAGAAATAGCAGATATCCGTGACCTCTTCAACGTCTCATGTACATGTGTGAGGTATCTGGAGAAATAGCAGATATCCGTGACCTCTTCAACGTCTCATGTACATGTGTGAGGTATCTGGAGAAATAGCAGATATCCGTGACCTCTTCAACGTCTCATGTACATGTGTGAGGTATCTGGAGAAATACCAGATATCCGTGACCTCTTCAACGTCTCATGTACATGTGTGAGGTATCTGGAGAAATAGCAGATATCCGTGACCTCTTCAACGTCTCATGTACATGTGTGAGGTATCTGGAGAAATAGCAGATATCCGTGACCTCTTCAACGTCTCATGTACATGTGTGAGGTATCTGGAGAAATAGCAGATATCCGTGACCTCTTCAACGTCTCATGTACATGTGTGAGGTATCTGGAGAAATAGCAGATATCCGTGACCTCTTCAACGTCTCATGTACATGTGTGAGGTATCTGGTGGAGATACCAGATATCCGTGACCTCTTCAACGTCTCATGTACATGTGTGAGGTATCTGGAGAAATACCAGATATCCGTGACCTCTTCAACGTCTCATGTACATGTGTGAGGTATCTGGTGGAGAAATACCAGATATCCGTGACCTCTTCAACGTCTCATGTACATGTGTGAGATATCTGGAGAAATACCAGATATCCGTGACCTCTTCAGCGTCTCATGTACATGTGTGAGGTATCTGGTGGAGAAATACCAGATATCCGTGACCTCTTCAACGTCTCATGTACATGTGTGAGGTATCTGGTGGAGATACCAGATATCCGTGACCTCTTCAACGTCTCATGTACATGTGTGAGGTATCTGGAGAAATACCAGATATCCGTGACCTCTTCAGCGTCTCATGTACATGTGTGAGGTATCTGGTGGAGAAATACCAGATATCCGTGACCTCTTCAACGTCTCATGTATATGTTGTAGGTATCGAGAGAAATACCAGTTATCCGAGCCATTTTATATTTCTTGTGCCCATGTGTGATTCGGGGGGGGGAACCCCGCGAATCCGTTACCACTTAAGCATACAATTGTAATGTTTCTGGAACCCACAGACACGCCAGTTTCCAGACAATTGCAAAATCCAACATGAATGTGTGAGAAATGCCATGTATACCACAATTATGAATGTACTAGTACCTAGAACAATCCCATAATTCCAGGCAATGTCAGCATCTCACGCGCATGTGTGAGAAACCACGATAAATCTAAATTATTTCTAATATGTTTTTGGGAATCATACTATGAATTAAGTGGTGCGCGGTGACCAAAGCAAACATACCGTGGCCTATTAGCTTGTTGCGTACACAAAGCAAACATACCGTGGCCTATTAGCTTGTTGCGTACACAAAGCAAACATACCGTGGCCTATTAGCTTGTTGCGTACACAAAGCAAACATACCGTGGCCTATTAGCTTGTTGCGTACACAAAGCAAACATACCGTGGCCTATTAGCTTGTTGCGTACACTGTATTTGCGAACAATTACCTGCTACACCGTGTGATATAGCCTGGGAACAGGCGTTGATATATTTTGCCTGGTCAGTCATATTGGTTTCATTTACATTCATAACATTTAAATAGCGAATGAACAGATAAGCAATATAAATAACCTGGACTATTATACTATTATAGTAACTGCTACAATATAGCAATATGCTAAATGTGAGTAATTACTGTAAATGTATGCATACTATAATAAATTATGTAAAATATGATCATGAATACGTATAACCTTCTCCAAATTTGAACAACTATATATTTCTTTATGTTTGAGTACTAGTTAACCGCTGGAGCCTGTCCAGGAAAGGTGTTGTTAGGTAAACTGCCCGCCGCTCAAATGGGAAACTGGTAGCGACATTAAATAAACTAATAAACAAAAAAAACAAAAAAAACCTATGTACATTAAATAAACTAATAAAAAAAATCAAAAATATCTATGTACATTGTACAAGTATTTATATAATTTATGCTATTATCACTGTTTGTCATAAAGTATGCATGTATATGTCCTCATGGGAATTTGAGCCTATTGGAATTCAGAAATGAAATATCAATATCAAAATATCATATACATATATTTTAATACCGAGATCATTAATACTGAGTTTCTGATAATATCCATGTCATTTTGTCAGAAGTAAATTGGTGAATGATCGACAGACTGGAACCCAGGCTACGTGTGATAGTATACAAGATAAATGTTTATCTAATTTAATTAAGCTTCAACAGTGGCAAAATACGACTTGACCACCGCAAACTAATTATTGTTTTATTAACTATTAATAATCACCAGTGTTTGCATTACCTTTCATATTTTGCTACAAATCTACCAGTTAAATACTCTCTCAGACCAGTAATGGTATTTACACCCGTACTATTGAAATTGCTCCGATATATTTAAAGCGACATTACATTGCAAAATAAAAAGCAAATAAAATTCATTTGTTTACGTATAACTGCATTGCTACTACACACTATTCTGAATACATTCGAACACTAACATTGAATCAATAAACAATGTTTTGTGGTACAGTATACAAACTTTCAAAAGTGAAAGTAGGATTTTATATAACGGTCATCCGCGCTGCTGAATTAACGTTTGTTTGTCATTGGAGTCAATACTAAACACGCGATACTTTCGATTAGATATCGTGAGTGGAAGTGGAAGTCATGATAGCGCAGTGGATGCGCGTTTGCTTCAGGTGCGAAAGGTCCGGAATTCGAACCCAGCTGGAGCCATTATGACTGTGTCCTTAGACAAGGCACTTAATTTCCACGTTGCCTCTTCTCTCTCCCTCGTGGCGATGGATTCCACCAGAAATGAGGTCTCGAGAGCGATTAATATAAGTTATAAGAACTTGTTTCGCAATCGGGCTAAAATAAATTTGTATAGACTAACTAAGATTCGTCTACAAATAAATATGCATAGGTACACATGTGAGATATCACGATAAATATGCACAATGCAGTCGTGATAGCGCGATAGATAGTGTGTTCGCCTCGGGTGCGAATACATTTGTATAAACTAAGCTAATAGCGACGAGTGTCTTCAGATATGGTCCAAATCCATTAAAAATAACTCATCTGTTGGTTTATACAAATTTATTTTAGCTCGATTGCGAAACAAGTTCTTACAAATTATATTAATAACTATCGATATCTTATTCCTGATGCAATCCTTCGCCACGAGGGAGAGAGACGAGGCAACGTGGAATTTATATGCATTGCCTAAGGGCATACTCGTAATGGCTCCAGCTGGGCTCGAACTCCGGGCCTTTCGCACCTGAAGTAGTCTCATTGATTTGTGAGTGGGCGTGAATTAATCATACAATTACACGTTCGTTCCGTGCGTATTAATATAAGATACCACGCACAAATAACTCTTCATTAAGATTTACCATTAATTATACAATATATGTCATTCTTTAGTACAAGCAAAATGTCAATTCATAATTAATATCCGTTATATTTGAACTCAATGGCGGATATTATCTGGTGATGGTGGCACATGCGTACCTACTTGTCATGTGTTGCCGGGGATCTTGTTCAGCACCTATGCGCAAGTATTTCCTGAACGTTCTCTTCCACATATCTCTGTATCTCTAAATTAGAGTCCTGGAGTTGCATAGCTCTTCAATGTTCTACAAAACAGCAGTGTTTAAATTGTTTATCAGAATATCTGATTTCAATAAACAATAAAACAGATATGTTTGCATACCAGATACATTTCACAGTTGTAGGTATTCAATTAAGCACTACGTGTGGGTCTGGTCTAATGAGCTTAAGGGTCAATATTGTCTGGAGAACAAACTCTAAAGTCAACTTTTATTTACACATGTCCAATGAATTGAAAATGATATGTTCTCTTCTGCCAGGCATGTGGTATTGTTTTGTTGACATTATTTGCCCCGCTGTGAGTCTGCATTATGGCACTACTCCCTTGAATTGTTATCTATTGTCTGTCTGTAATATCGCGATTATACTATTACAACTTAATATTCAAACCTGGGTTCTCAGATATCCGTTTGAAATTGTGTTTGATAACGTATCCATGGTTTGCTGTGAAGCTGCACTCGGTGTTGTTTGTTTACGAGATTCTATCTACCACTTACCAAGTCTGCTTGATTAACTTCAGTCCTGAGTGTTATTACTGTTATATTAAATCCGCATCCGATGCTCTTGTGACCAGTTGCACTATTTTACATGAGTAATGACCTTTCTTCATCTGTATTGTTTTCCATATCCGTTGTACCAGTCCCATCTGTATTGTTTTCCTTATCCGTTGTACAAGTCCCATGTGTATTGTTTTCCATATCCGGTGTACCAGTCCTATGTTTATTGTTTTCCTTATCCGGTGTACCAGTCCCATGTTTATTGTTTTCCTTATCCGGTGTACCAGTCCCATCTGTATTGATTTCCTTATCCGGTGTACCAGTCCCATCTGTATTGTTTTCCTTATCCGTTGTACAAGTCCCATCTGTATTGATTTCCTTATCCTGTACCAGTCCCATCTTATTGATTTCCTTATCCGTGTACCAGTCCCATCTTATTGATTTCCTTATCCGTTGTACAAGTCCCATCTGTATTGTTTTCCTTATCCGTTGTACAAGTCCCATGTTTATTGTTTTCCTTATCCGTTGTACAAGTCCCATGTTTATTGTTTTCCTTATCCGTTGTACAAGTCCCATGTTTATTGTTTTCCTTATCCGTTGTACAAGTCCCATGTTTATTGTTTTCCTTATCCGTTGTACAAGTCCCATGTTTATTGTTTTCCTTATCCGTTGTACAAGTCCCATGTTTATTGTTTTCCTTATCCGTTGTACAAGTCCCATGTTTATTGTTTTCCTTATCCGTTGTACAAGTCCCATGTTTATTGTTTTCCTTATCCGTTGTACAAGTCCTATGTTTATTGTTTTCCTTATCCGTTGTACAAGTCCCATGTTTATTGTTTTCCTTATCCGTTGTACAAGTCCCATGTGTATTGTTTTCCATATCCGGTGTACCAGTCCTATGTTTATTGTTTTCCTTATCCGGTGTACCAGTCCCATGTTTATTGTTTTCCTTATCCGGTGTACCAGTCCCATGTGTATTGTTTTCCTTATCCGGTGTACCAGTCCCATCTGTATTGTTTTCCTTATCCGTTGTACCAGTTATTGTTTTCCTTATCCGGTGTAAGTCCCATCTGTATTGTTTTCCTTATCCGTTGTACAAGTCCCATCTGTATTGTTTTCCTTATTCGAATGGGAAATACACGTGTCGCACGACACGTGTATTTCCCATGTAAAATAGGACATCACAGTCTCGCACGACACGTGTATTTCCCATGTAAAATAGGACATCACAGTCTCGCACGACACGTGTATTTCCCATGTAAAATAGGACATCACAGTCTCGCACGACACGTGTATTTCCCATGTAAAATTGGACATCACAGTCTCGCACGACACGTGTATTTCCCATGTAAAATAGGACATCACAGTCTCGCACGACACGTGTATTTCCCATGTAAAATAAGACATCACAGTCTCGCACGACACGTGTATTTCCCATGTAAAATAGGACATCACAGTATCACATGGCACGTGTATTTCCCATGTAAAATAGGACATCACAGTCCCGCTCGACACGTGTATTTCCCATGTAAAATAGGACATCACAGTCTCGCACGACACGTGTATTTCCCATGTAAAATAGGACATCACAGTCTCGCACGACACGTGTATTTCCCATGTAAAATAGGACATCACAGTCTCGCACGACACGTGTATTTCCCATGTAAAATAGGACATCACAGTATCACATGGCACGTGTATTTCCCATGTAAACTAGGACATCACAGTCTCGCACGACACGTGTATTTCCCATGTAAAATAGGACATCACAGTGTCGCACGACACGTGTATTTCCCATGTAAAATAGGACATCACAGTCTCGCACGACACGTGTATTTCCCATGTAAAATAGGACATCACAGTCTCGCACGGCACGTGTATTTCCCATGTAAAATAGGACATCACAGTCTCGCACGACACGTGTATTTCCCATGTAAAATAGGACATCACAGTCTCGCACGACACGTGTATTTCCCATGTAAAATAGGACATCACAGTCTCGCACGACACGTGTATTTCCCATGTAAAATAGGACATCACAGTCTCGCACGGCACGTGTATTTCCCATGTAAACTAGGACATCACAGTCTCGCACGGCACGTGTATTTCCCATGTAAAATAAGACATCACAGTCTCGCACGGCACGTGTATTTCCCAAGTAAAATAGGACACAACAGTCTCACTCGACATGTATTAGTCCGCATAAAATAGAACACTATTGTCTCGCTCTACATGTGACCTCACAGTCGCACACGACACGTGTATTGGCCCATAAAACATGGGCTATCACAGTCGCGCACGGCACGTGTATTGGCCCACAAAACATGGGATATCACAGTCGCGCACTCCACGTGTATTGTCCCACAAAACATGGGATATTACAGTCGCGCACTCCACGTGTATTGGCCCACAAAACATGGGATATCACAGTCGCGCACTCCACGTGTATTGTCCCACAAAACATGGGATATCACAGTCGCGCACGACTGGCAATGCTACTATGAACTCTTTCTAGCCAGCGAGACCAATACTTTACAACTTGTCGGACGACGGGCTGTCTACGTCATACAATTAGCACTGCACTATCTGACCAACAGTTATTTTTCAGGCATAGTTTGACTCCAAGCTATCCCGGAATAAGCAATACAGTCACACTGATAGAACGCGTAGGCTGACAAAAATCTACTAATATATCTGGCACATTTAAATCATTGAAGCTAACAGTTTAACTGCAGTCTAGAGAAATCCTTGATCTTTAAAGTAACTTTTTAGTGTAAATGAGAATAAACTAGTTTGATAGAACAGCCGATCCTGTCCGGGTGAACAGTGGAGAAGCGAAACAATCCGTTCATATGGTTGTTACCAGTTTTAAAAAAAAATGTTTTTAATTATTATTTTTATTTTCCCCCATTCTATATACATGTACATAAAACATTTAATTTTCAATAAGAAATGAATATAGAATTTCATATGGTTGTAACCGGTTAATGTAATCCACTCAGCGACTATCAACCCGAACTTTAATACACAGTGACAATTGATCAGCCCGAACTCCAATACACAGTGGCAATCGATCTGCCCGAACTCCAATACACAGTGACAATTGATCAGCCCGAACTCCAATACACAGTGACAATTGATCAGCCCGAACTCCAATACACAGTGACAATTGATCAGCCCGAACTCCAATACACAGTGACAATTGATCAGCCCGAACTCCAATACACAGTGACAATTGATCGGCCCGAACTCCAATACACAGTGACAATTGATCAGCCCGAACTCCAATACACAGTGACAATTGATCAGCCCGAACTCCAATATACAGTGACAATTGATCTGCCCGAACTCCAATACACAGTGACAATTGATCAGCCCGAACTCCAATACACAGTGGCAATCGATCAGCCCGAACTCCAATACACAGTGACAATTGATCAGCCCGAACTCCAATACACAGTGGCAATCGATCAGCCCGAACTCCAATACACAGTGGCAATCGATCTGCCCGAACTCCAATACACAGTGACAATTGATCAGCCCGAACTTTAATACACAGTGGCAATCGATCAGCCCGAACTCCAATACACAGTGACAATTGATCAGCCCGAACTCCAATACACAGTGACAATTGATCAGCCCGAACTCCAATACACAGTGGCAATTGATCTGCCCGAACTCCAATACACAGTGGCAATCGATCTGCCCGAACTCCAATACACAGTGACAATTGATCAGCCCGAACTCCAATACACAGTGGCAATCGATCAGCCCGAACTCCAATACACAGTGACAATTGATCAGCCCGAACTCCAATACACAGTTGCAATCGATCAGCCCGAACTCCAATACACAGTGACAATTGATCAGCCCGAACTCCAATATACAGTGGCAATCGATCAGCCCGAACTCCAATATACAGTGGCAATCGATCAGCCCGAACTCCAATACACAGTGACAATTGATCAGCCCGAACTCCAATACACAGTGGCAATCGATCAGCCCGAACTCCAATATACAGTGGCAATCGATCAGCATTGTAAATTGTAAATTTGTTCCCGTAGAATACTGACCCCTGTTCTCGTTATGCCAGATGCACTAGTAGTGTTTAATCAAAGGCTGCCATTTCCACGGCTAATTGTATCTGGTATACAAGCATATCTGGCGTATTGTTTACGGAGCTGAGATGTTCGTTTGTAGAAACATGAAGAGATTAGTTACTCCAGGAGGTGGAGGTGCAAGGGTATGCAGCATAGTAGTGCAGTGTTATGAATTCCCTGCGCATGTATGCCGTATCAATAGACTGGTACCAGACATTATATTCTTTCAAAATGATTTCGGTGGCATTCCTCCACAAGGTCCACCAAACAAAAACAAGTATATACAGTCTATTTTATCTACATAAAACAAAACGCGTTACATTATATTATTGGACTTTTAGTCATAACATAGTTATAGAGCTGCAAGATAATATATTATGTAGTACTATAATACATTTTAATAGTGACGATTGCGAAACAAGCTTTAACAATTTATATTAATCACTCTCGTTGGTGCAGATGAAAGCGTAAATGTGCTCATTTCGTGAGGGAGGAAACCGGAATACCCGGAGAACATAGAGTCACTATTCACGGACGGAAAATAGAGTCACTATACAGTATACACGGACGGAACATAGAGTCACTATACACGGACGGAACATAGAGTCACTATACACTATACACGGACGGAACATAGAGTCACTATACAGTATACACGGACGGAACATAGATTCACTATATAGTATACACGGACGGAACATATAGAGTCACTATACAGTATACACGGACGGAACATAGAGTCACTATACACGGACGGAACATAGAGTCACTATACACGGACGGAACATAGAGTCACTATTCACGGACGGAACATAGAGTCACTATACACGGACGGAACATATAGTCACTATACACGGACGGAACATATAGTCACTATACACGGACGGAACATAGAGTCACTATACACGGACGGAACATATAGTCACTATACACGGACGGAACATAGAGTCACTATACACTATACACGGACGGAACATATAGTCACTATATACGGACGGAACATACAGTCAATATACAGTATACACGGACGGAACATAGAGTCACTATTCACGGACGGAACATAGAGTCACTATACACGGACGGAACATATAGTCACTATACACGGACGGAACATATAGTCACTATACACGGACGGAACATAGAGTCACTATACACGGACGGAACATATAGTCACTATACACGGACGGAACATAGAGTCACTATACACTATACACGGACGGAACATATAGTCACTATATACGGACGGAACATACAGTCAATATACAGTATACACGGACGGAACATAGAGTCACTATACACGGACGGAACATAGAGTCACTATACACGGACGGAACATATAGTCACTATACACCTATGGAACATAGAGTCACTATACACCTACGGAACATATAGTCAATATACACCTACGGAACATATAGTCTCTATTCACGGACGGAACATAGAGTCACTATAAACTGACGTAACATAGAGTCACTATACACGGACGGAACATAGAGTCACTATACATGGACGGAACATAGAGTCACTATTCACGGACGAAACATAGGGTCACTCTACACGGATGGAACATATCATAGTCACTATACACGGACGGAACATAGAATCACTATACACGGACGGAACATAGAGTCACTATACACAGACGAACATATAGTCACTATACACAGACGGAATATAGAGTCACTATACACGGACGGAACATATTATAGTCACTATACACGGACGGAACATAGAGTCACTATACACAGACGGAATATAGAGTCACTATACACGGACGGAACATATAATAGTCACTATACACGGACGGAACATAGAGTCACTATACACAGACGGAACATAGAGTCACTATACACAGACGGAACATATAGTCACTATACACAGACGGAAAATAGAGTCACTATACACTGACGGAACATATAGTCACTATACACGGACGGAACATAGAGTCACTATACAGTATACACGGACGGAACATAGAGTCACTATAGACTGACGGAATATAGAGTCACTATTCACGGACGGAACATATAGTCACTATACAGTATACACGGATGGAACATAGAGTCACTATACAGTATACACGGATGGAACATAGAGTCACTATACAGTATACACGGACGGAACATATAGTCACTATACACGGACGGAACATATAGTCACTATACACAGACGGAACATAGAGTCACTATACACAGAGGGAACATAGAGTCACTATACACTATACACTGACGGAACATAGAGTCACTATACACACACGGAACATATAGTCACTATACATGGACGGAACATATTATGGTCACTATACACAGACGGAACATAGAGTCACTATACACAGACGGAACATAGAGTCATTATACAGTATACACGGACGGAACATATAGTCACTATACACATACGTAACATATAGTCACTATACACAGATGGAACATAGAGTCACTATACACGGACGGAACATATTCTTTCAAAATGATTTCGGTGGCATTCCTCCACAAGGTCCACCAAACAAAAACAAGTATATACAGTCTATTTTATCTACATAAAACAAAACGCGTTACATTATATTATTGGACTTTTAGTCATAACATAGTTATAGAGCTGCAAGATAATATATTATGTAGTACTATAATACATTTTAATAGTGACGATTGCGAAACAAGCTTTAACAATTTATATTAATCACTCTCGTTGGTGCAGATGAAAGCGTAAATGTGCTCATTTCGTGAGGGAGGAAACCGGAATACCCGGAGAACATAGAGTCACTATTCACGGACGGAAAATAGAGTCACTATACAGTATACACGGACGGAACATAGAGTCACTATACACGGACGGAACATAGAGTCACTATACACTATACACGGACGGAACATAGAGTCACTATACAGTATACACGGACGGAACATAGATTCACTATATAGTATACACGGACGGAACATATAGAGTCACTATACAGTATACACGGACGGAACATAGAGTCACTATACACGGACGGAACATAGAGTCACTATACACGGACGGAACATAGAGTCACTATTCACGGACGGAACATAGAGTCACTATACACGGACGGAACATATAGTCACTATACACGGACGGAACATATAGTCACTATACACGGACGGAACATAGAGTCACTATACACGGACGGAACATATAGTCACTATACACGGACGGAACATAGAGTCACTATACACTATACACGGACGGAACATATAGTCACTATATACGGACGGAACATACAGTCAATATACAGTATACACGGACGGAACATAGAGTCACTATACACGGACGGAACATAGAGTCACTATACACGGACGGAACATATAGTCACTATACACCTATGGAACATAGAGTCACTATACACCTACGGAACATATAGTCAATATACACCTACGGAACATATAGTCTCTATTCACGGACGGAACATAGAGTCACTATAAACTGACGTAACATAGAGTCACTATACACGGACGGAACATAGAGTCACTATACATGGACGGAACATAGAGTCACTATACACGAACGGAACATAGAGTCACTATTCACGGACGAAACATAGGGTCACTCTACACGGATGGAACATATCATAGTCACTATACACGGACGGAACATAGAATCACTATACACGGACGGAACATATTATAGTCACTATACACGGACGGAACATAGAGTCACTATACACAGACGGAACATAGAGTCACTATACACGGACGGAACATATTATAGTCACTATACACGGACGGAACATAGAGTCACTATACACAGACGGAACATAGAGTCACTATACACGGACGGAACATATAATAGTCACTATACACGGACGGAACATATAGTCACTATACACTGACGGAACATAGAATCACTATACAGTATACACGGACGGAACATATAGTCACTATACACAGACGGAACATAGAGTCACTATACACGGACGGAACATATAGTCACTATACACGGACGGAACATAGAGTCACTATGCAGTATACACGGACGGAACATATAGTCACTATACACAGACGGAACATATAGTCACTATACACGGACGGAACATATAGTCACTATACACGGACGGAACATAGAGTCACTATACAGTATACACGGACGGAACATATAGTCACTATACACAGACGGAACATATAGTCACTATACACGGACGGAACATAGAGTCACTATACTCTGACGGAACATAGAGTCACTATACACGGACGTAACATAGAGTCGCTATACACGGACGGAACATAGAGTCACTATACAGTATACACGGACGGAACATATAGTCACTATACACGGACGGAACAGAGAGTCACTATACACGGACGGAACATAGAGTCACTATACAGTATACACGGACGGAACATATAGTCACTATACACAGACGGAATATAGAGTCACTATACACAGACGGAATATAGAGTCACTATACACGGACGGAACATATAATGGTCACTATACACGGACGGAACATAGAGTCACTATACACAGACGGAACATAGAGTAACTATACACAGACGGAACATATAGTCACTATACACAGACGGAACATAGAGTCACTATACACGGACGGAACATATAGTCACTATACACTGACGGAACATAGAGTCGCTATACACGGACGGAACATAGAGTCACTATACACGGACGGAACAGAGAGTCACTATACACGGACGGAACATAGAGTCACTATACAGTATACACGGACGGAACATATAGTCACTATACACAGACGGAATATAGAGTCACTATACACAGACGGAACATATAGTCACTATACACAGACGGAACATAGAGTCACTATACACGGACGGATCATAGAGGCACTATACACGGACGGAACATATAGTCACTATACACGGACTGAACATAGAGTCACTATACACGGACGGAACATAGAGTTACTATACACAGACGAACATATAGTCACTATACACAGACGGAATATAGAGTCACTATACACGGACGGAACATATTATAGTCACTATACACGGACGGAACATAGAGTCACTATACACAGACGGAATATAGAGTCACTATACACGGACGGAACATATAATAGTCACTATACACGGACGGAACATAGAGTCACTATACACAGACGGAACATAGAGTCACTATACACAGACGGAATATATAGTCACTATACACAGACGGAAAATAGAGTCACTATACACTGACGGAACATATAGTCACTATACACGGACGGAACATAGAGTCACTATACAGTATACACGGACGGAACATAGAGTCACTATAGACTGACGGAATATAGAGTCACTATTCACGGACGGAACATATAGTCACTATACAGTATACACGGATGGAACATAGAGTCACTATACAGTATACACGGATGGAACATAGAGTCACTATACAGTATACACGGACGGAACATATAGTCACTATACACGGACGGAACATATAGTCACTATACACAGACGGAACATAGAGTCACTATACACAGAGGGAACATAGAGTCACTATACACTATACACTGACGGAACATAGAGTCACTATACACACACGGAACATATAGTCACTATACATGGACGGAACATATTATGGTCACTATAAACAGACGGAACATAGAGCCACTATACACAGACGGAACATAGAGTCATTATACAGTATACACGGACGGAACATATAGTCAATATACACATACGTAACATATAGTCACTATACACAGATGGAACATAGAGTCACTATACACGGACGGAACATATAGTCACTATACACGGACGGAACATAGAGTCACTATACAGTATACACGGACGGAACATATAGTCACTATACACATACGGAACATATAGTCACTATACACGGAAGGAACATAGAGTCACTATACACTGACGGAACATAGAGTCACTATAAACGGACGGAACATATAGACACTATACACGGACGGAATATATAGTCACTATACACTGACGGAACATAGAGTCACTATACACGGACGGAACATATAGTCACTATATACAGACGGAATATAGAGTCACTATACACGGACGGAACATATTATAGTCACTATACACGGACGGAACATATAGTCATTATACAAGGACGGAACATAGAGTCACTATACACAGACGGAACATAGAGTCACTATACACGGACGGAACATATAGTCACTATACACGGACGGAACATAGAGTCACTATACACAGACGGAACATAGAGTCACTATACACAGACGGAACATATAGTCACTATACACAGACGGAACATAGAGTCACTATACACGGACGGAACATAGAGTCACTATACACAGACGGAACATAAGTCACTATACACAGACGGAACATAGAGTCACTATACACAGACGGAACATAGAGTCACTATACACGGACGGAACATATAGTCACTATACACGGACGGAACATAGAGTCACTATACACAGACGGAACATATAGTCACTATACACGGACGGAACACATAAGTCACTATACACAGACGGAACATAGAGTCACTATACACGGACGGAACATAGAGTCACTATACACGGACGGAACATAGAGTCACTATACACAGACGGAACATAGAGTCACTATACACAGACGGAAATAGAGTCACTATACACGGACGGAACATATAGTCACTATACACGGACGGAACATAGAGTCACTATACACAGACGGAAATAAGTCACTATACACGGACGGAACATAATAGTCACTATACACGGACGGAACATAGAGTCACTATACACAGACGGAACATAGAGTCACTATACACGGACGGAACATAGAGTCACTATACACGGACGGAACATAGAGTCACTATACACAGACGGAACATATAGTCACTATACACGGACGGAACATATAGTCACTATACACGGACGGAACATAGAGTCACTATACACGGACGGAACATAGAGTCACTATACACAGACGGAACATATAGTCACTATACACACAAAAAGCACTATACACGGATGGAACATAGAGTCACTATACACAGACGGAACATAGAGTCACTATACACAGACGGAACATAAGTCACTATACACAGACGGAACATAAGTCACTATACACGGACGGAACATATAGTCACTATACACGGACGGAACATAGAGTCACTATACAGTATACACGGACGGAACATATAGTCACTATACACGGACGGAACATAGAGTCACTATACACGGACGGAACATAGAGTCACTATACAGTATACACGGACGGAACATAGAGTCACTATACACGGACGGAACATATAGTCACTATACACTGACGGAACATATAGTCACTATACACGGACGGAACATATAGTCACTATACAGTATACATGGACGTAACATAGAGTCACTATACACAGACGGAACATAGAGTCATTATACACGGACGGAACATATAGTCACTATACACGGACGGAACATAGAGTCACTATACACAGACGGAACATATAGTCACTATACACAGACGGAACATAGAGTCACTATACACGGACGGAACATAGAGTCACTATACACGGACGGAACATAGAGTCACTATACACAGACGGAACATAGAGTCACTATACACAGACGGAACATATAGTCACTATACACAGACGGAACATATTGTCACTATACACGGATGGAACATAGAGTCACTATACACAGACGGAACATAGAATCACTATACACGGACGGAACATATTATAGTCACTATACACGGACGGAGCATATAGTCACTATACACAGACGGAACATAGAGTCACTATACACAGACGGAACATAGAGTCAATATACCCGGACTGAACATAGAGTCACTATACACGGACGGAACATAGAGTCACTATACAGTATACACGGACCGAACATAGAGTCACTATACAGTATACACGGACGGAACATAGAGTCACTATACACACACGGAACATAGAGTCACTATACACGGACCGAACATATTATAGTCACTATACACGGACGGAATATATAGTCACTATACACAGACGGAACATAGAGTCACTATACACAGACGGAACATAGAGTCAATATACACGGACGGAACATAGAATCACTATACACGGACGGAACATAGAGTCACATAGAGTCACTATACATATACACGACGGAACATAGAGTCACTATACACCACGGAACATATAGTCACTATACATGGACGGACATATAGTCACTATACACGACGGAACATAGAGCACTATAACCACGGAACATAAGTCACTATACAGTATACACGGACGGAACATATAGTCACTATACACACGAACATAAGTCACTATACACCACGGAACATAAGTCACTATACAGGACGGAACATAGTCACTATACACGGACGGAACATAGAGTCACTATACAGTATACACGGACGGAACATATAGTCACTATACACATACGGAACATATAGTCACTATACACGGACGGAACATAGAGTCACTATACACAGACGGAACATAGAGTCACTATACACAGACGGAACATATAGTCACTATACACAGACGGAACATAGAGTCACTATACACGGACGGAACATAGAGTCACTATACACAGACGGAACATAGAGTCACTATACACAGACGGAACATATAGTCACTATACACAGACGGAACATATAGTCACTATACACAGACGGAACATAGAGTCACTATACACAGACGGAACATAGAGTCACTATACACAGACGGAACATATAGTCACTATACACGGACGGAACATATAGTCACTATACATGGACGGAACATAGAGTCATTATACACTGACGGAACATAGAGTCACTATACACGGACGGAACATATATAGTCACTATACACGGACGGAGCATATAGTCACTATACACAGACGGAACATAGAGTCACTATACACAGACGGAACATAGAGTCAATATACCCGGACTGAACATAGAGTCACTATACACGGACGGAACATAGAGTCACTATACAGTATACACGGACCGAACATAGAGTCACTATACAGTATACACGGACGGAACATAGAGTCACTATACACACACGGAACATAGAGTCACTATACACGGACCGAACATATTATAGTCACTATACACGGACGGAATATATAGTCACTATACACAGACGGAACATAGAGTCACTATACACAGACGGAACATAGAGTCAATATACACGGACGGAACATAGAATCACTATACACGGACGGAACATAGAGTCACTATACAGTATACACGGACGGAACGTAGAGTCACTATACAGTATACACGGACGGAACATAGAGTCACTATACACCTACGGAACATATAGTCACTATACATTATACACGGACGGAGCATATAGTCACTATACACGGACGGAACATAGAGTCACTATATACCTACGGAACATATAGTCACTATACAGTATACACGGACGGAACATATAGTCACTATACACGGACGGAACATAGAGTCACTATACACCTACGGAACATATAGTCACTATACATGGACGGAACATAGTCACTATACAGTATACACGGACGGAACATAGAGTCACTATACAGTATACACGGACGGAACATAGAGTCACTATACACCTACGGAACATATAGTGACTATACAGTATAAACGGACGGCACATATAGTCACTATACACTGACGGAACATAGAGTCACTATAGACTGACGGAACATAGAGTCACTATTCACAGACGGAACATATAGTCACTCTACACGGACGGAACATATAGTCACTATACACGGACGGAACATATCGTCACTATTCACAGACGGAACATATAGTCACTATACAGTCTACACGGATGGAACATAGAGTCACTATACAGTATACACGGATGGAACATAGAGTCACTATACAGTATACACGGACGGAATATATAGTCACTATACACGGACGGAACATATAGTCACTATACACAGACGGAACATAGAGTCACTATTCACAGAGGGAACATAGAGTCACTATACACAGAGGTAACATAGAGTCACTATACACTATACACTGACGGAACATAGAGTCACTGTACACAGACGGAACATATAGTCACTATACACGGACGGAACATATATTCACTATAGACTGACGGAACATAGAGTCACTATACAGTATACACGGACGGAACTTAGAGTCACTATACACTGACGGAACATAGAGTCGCTATACAGTATACACTGACGGAACATAGAGTCACCATACAGTATACACGGACGGAACATAGAGTCACTATACAGTATACACGGACGGAACATAGAGTCACTCTACACTATACACGGACGGAACATAGAGTCACTATACAGTATACACGGACGGAACATAGAGTCACTATACAGTATACACGGACGGAACATAGAGTCACTATACACTATACACGGACGGAACATAGAATCACTATACAGTATACACGGACGGAACATAGAATCACTATACAGTATACACGGTCGGAACATAGAGTCACTATACACGGACGGAACATAGAGTCACTATACACTATACACGGACTGAACATAGCGTCACTATACAGTATACACGGACGGAACATAGAGTCACTATACAGTATACACGGACGGAACATAGATTCCCTATACAGTATACACGGACGGAACATAGAGTCACTATACCTATACACGGAACATAGAGTCACTATACAGTATACACGGACGGAACATAGAGTCACTATACACTATACACGGACGGAACATAGAGTCACTATACACTATACACGGTCGGAACATAGAGTCACTATACACTATACACGGACGGAACATAGAGTCACAATACACTATACACGGACGGAACATAGAGTCACTATACACTATACACGGACGGAACATAGAGTCACTATACACTATACACGGACGGAACATAGAGTCACTATACACTATACACGGACTGAACATAGAGTCACTATACAGTATACACGGACAGAATATAGAGTCACTCTACAGTATACACGGACGGAACATAGAGTCACTCTACATTATACACGGTCGGAACATAGAGTAACTATACACGGACGGAACATAGAGTCACTATACACGGACGGAACATAGAGTCACGATAGACGGACGGAACATAGAGTAACTATACGGTATACACGGACGGAACATAGAGTCACTATACACGGACGGAACATATAGTCACTATACACGGACGGAACATAGAGTCACTATACAGTATACACGGACGGAACATAGAGTCACTATACACCTACGGAACATATAGTCACTATACAGTATACACGGACGGAAAATTTAGTCACTATACACGGATGGAACATAGAGTCACTATTCACGGACGGAACATATAGTCACTATACAGTATACACGGATGGAACATAGAGTCACTATCCAGTATACACGGATGGAACATATAGTCACTATACACGGACGGAACATATAGTCACTATACACAGACGGAACATAGAGTCACTATTCACAGAGGGAACATAGAGTCACTATACACAGAGGTAACATAGAGTCACTATACACTATACACTGACGGAACATAGAGTCACTATACACAGACGGAACATATAGTCACTATACACGGACGGAACATATATTCACTATAGACTGACGGAACATAGAGTCACTATACAGTATACACGGACGGAACTTAGAGTCACTATACACTGACGGAACATAGAGTCGCTATACAGTATACACAGACGGAATATAGAGTCACTATACAGTATACACGGACAGAACATAGAGTCACTATACAGTATTCACGGACGGAACATTGAGTCACTATACACACACGGAACATATAGTCACTATACACGGACGGAACATATTATAGTCACTATACGCGGACGGAACATATAGTCACTATACACAGACGGAACATAGAGTCACTATACACAGACGGAACATAGAGTCAATATACACGGACGGAACATAGAGTCACTATACACGGACGGAACATAGAGTCACTATACAGTATACACGGACGGAACATAGAGTCACTATACAGTATACACGGACGGAACATAGAGTCACTATACACCAACGGACCTTATAGTCACTATACAGTATACACGGACGGAGAATTTAGTCACTGTACACGGATGGAACATAGAGTCACTATACACCTACGGAACATATAGTCACTATACAGTATACACGAACGGAACATATAGTCACTATACACTGACGGAACATAGAGTCACTATAGACTGACGGAACATAGAGTCACTATACACAGACGGAACATATAGTCACTATACACGGACGGAACATATAGTCACTATACACGGACGGAACATATAGTCACTATACACAGACGGAACATAGAGTCACTATACAGTATACACTGACGGAACATAGAGTCACTATACAGTATACACGGACGGAACATAGAGTCACTATACAGTATACACGGACGGAACATAGAGTCACTCTACACTATACACGGACGGAACATAGAGTCACTATACAGTATACACGGACGGAACATAGAGTCACTATACAGTATACACGGACGGAACATAGAGTCACTATACACTATACACGGACGGAACATAGAATCACTATACAGTATACACGGACGGAACATAGAATCACTATACAGTATACACGGTCGGAACATAGAGTCACTATACACGGACGGAACATAGAGTCACTATACACTATACACGGACTGAACATAGCGTCACTATACAGTATACACGGACGGAACATAGAGTCACTATACAGTATACACGGACGGAACATAGATTCCCTATACAGTATACACGGACGGAACATAGAGTCACTATATAGTATACACGGACGGAACATAGATTCACTATATAGTATACACGGACGGAACATAGAGTCACTATACACTATACACGGACGGAACATAGAGTCACTATACACTATACACGGACGGAACATAGAGTCACTATACAGTATACACGGACGGAACATAGAGTCACTATACACTATACACGGACGGAACATAGAGTCACTATACACTATACACGGTCGGAACATAGAGTCACTATACACTATACACGGACGGAAAATAGAGTCTCAATACAATATACACGGACGGAACATAGAGTCACTATACACTATACACGGACGGAACATAGAGTCACTCTACACTATACACGGACGGAACATAGAGTCACTATACACTATACACGGACTGAACATAGAGTCACTATACAGTATACACGGACAGAACATAGAGTCACTATACAGTATACACGGACGGAACATAGAGTCACTATACAGTATACACGGTCGGAACATAGAGTCACTATACACGGACGGAACATAGAGTCACTATACACGGACGGAACATAGAGTCACGATAGACGGACGGAACATAGAGTAACATACAGTATACACGGACGGAACATAGAGTCACTATACACGGACGGAACATATAGTCACTATACACGGACGGAACATAGAGTCACTATACAGTATACACGGACGGAACATAGAGTCACTATACAGTATACACGGACGGAACATAGAGTCACTATACAGTATACACGGACGGAACATTGAGTAACTATACAGTATACACGGACGGAACATAGAGTCACTATACACCTACGGAAAATATAGTCACTATACACGGACGGAACATATAGTCACTATTCACGGACGGAACATAGAGTCACTATACACGGACTGAACATAGCGTCACTATACACGGGCGGTACATAGAGTCACTATACACGGACGGAACACAGAGTCACTCTACACGGACGGAACATAGAGTCACTATTCACGGACGGAACATAGAGTCACTATACACGGACGGAAGATAGAGTCACTATACACGGACGGAACATAGAGTCCATATACATGGACGGAACATATTCTCAAAATAAAAACATGAAGGTGATAAGTTAGAGATGGGATTTTCTCTATTCTACCTTCACGTATGCTGGCACATTGACTGTCTTCACGTATGTTGGAACATTGTCTACCTTCACATATGCTGGAACATTGACTACCTTCACGTATGCTGGAACATTGACTACCTTCACCTATGCTGGAACATTGTCTACCTTCACGTATGCTGGTACATTGACTGCCTTCACATATGCTGGAACATTGACTACCTTCACCTATGCTGGAACATTGACTACCTTCACGTATGCTGGAACATTGTCTACCTTCACGTATGCTGGAACATTGTCCACCTTCACGTATGCTGGGACATTGTCTACCTTCACGTATGCTGAAACATAGACTAACTTCACGTATGCTGGAACATAGACTACCTTCACGTATGCTGGAACATTGACTACCTTCACGTATGCTGGGACATTGTCTACATTCACGTATGCTGAAACATTGTCTACCTTCACGTATGCTGGAACATTGTCTACCTTCACGTATGCTGAAACATTGACTACTTTCACGTATGCTGAAACATAGACTACCTTCGCGTATGCTGGAACATTGTCTACCTTCACGTATGCTGAAACATAGACTACCTTCACGTATGCTGGAACATAGACTGCCTTCACGTATGCTGAAACATAGACTACCTTCACGTATGCTGGAACATTGTCTACCTTCACGTATGCTGAAACATAGACTACCTTCACGTATGCACGAACATTGTCTACCTTCACGTATGCTGGAACATTGACTACCTTCACGTATGCTGGGACATTGAACATGGATAATATTGATGAGATCTGTTTGGAAAACCACATGGCTGAAAATCATTTGTAATGAATAAGAGCAAGGTTTCCAGCAGGGGTTGTACCGCTGAATACTTTAGAAATAATAAAATTGATACGCCACGATACATAGGTCTCTGCTCATATCCCTGGTTTACTGACCTACATTTTGTTAATTTATACCATACATTTCACTTCAGCAGAATGATGATGGAGTTCAAGGTAATGTATACTGTGAACCTGATTGTTCTGCTTATTGATATAATACTAGATTTATGTATAAAGTAGCCCCAATACGGTACTTGCATAACGTAGCTCCAATACGGTACTTGCATAACGTAGCCCCAATACGTTACTTGCATAACGTAGCCCCAATAAGGTACTTGCACAAAGTATAAAGTAGCCCCAATAAGGTACTTGCATAACGTAGCCCCAATACGGTACCTGCATCAAATAGCCCCAAATACTGTACCTGCATAAAGTAGCCCCAATACTGTACTTGCATAACGTAGCACCAATACGGTACTTGCAAAATGTAGCCCCAATATGGTACCTGCATAAAGTAGCCCAAATAAGGTAACTGCATAAAGTAGCCCCAATACGGTATCTGTATAAAGTAGCCCCAATACGGTATCTGCATAAAGCAGCCCCAATACTGTACTTGCATAACGTAGCCCCAATACGGTACTTGCATAACGCAGCCCCAATACGGTACTTGCATAAAGTAGCCCCAATACGGTACTTGCATAACGTAGCTCCAATACGGTACTTGCATAACGTAGCCCCACCAAAACAAAACCCCAAACACCATAAGTAGCCCCAATAGGTACTGCATAAAGCCCCAATAGGTACTGCATAAAGACCCCAATAGGTACTTCATAACGTACCCAATACGGTACTTGCATAACGTAGCCCATACGGTACTTGCATAACGCAGCCCCAATACGGTACTTGCATAACGCAGCCCCAATACGGTACTTGCATAACGTAGCCCCAATACGGTACATGCATAAGGTAGCCCCAATAAGGTACTTGCATAAAGAAGCCCCAATACGGTACTTGCATAACGTAACCCCAATTCGGTACTTGCATAACGTAGCCCCAATACGGTACATGCATAAAGTAGCCCGAATACGGTACTTGCATAACGCAGCCCCAATACGGTACTTGCATAAAGTAGCCCCAATACGGTACTTGCATAAAGTATAAAGTAGCCCCAATACGGTACTTGCACAAAGTAGCCCCAATACGGTACTTGCACAACGTATAAAGTAGCCCCAATAAGGTACGTGCATAAAGTATAAAGTAGTCCCAATACGGTACGTGCAAGAAGTAACCCCAATACGGTACTTGCATATAGTAGCCCCAAAAAGGTACTTGCATAACGTAGCCCCAATACTGTACTTGCATACAGTAGCCCCAATACGGTACTTGCATAAAGTATGAAGTAGCCCCAATAAGTTACTTGCATAAAGTAGCCCAAATACGGTATATGTATACAGTATAAAGTAGCCCCAATACGGTACATGTATAAAGTATAAAGTAGTCCCAATACGGGACTTGCATAAAGTATTAAGTAGCCCCAATACGGTACTTGCATAAAGTAGCCCCAATACGGTACTTGCATAAAGTATAAAGTAGTCAAAATACGGTACTTGCATAAAGTAGGCCCAATACGGTACTTGCATGAGGTATAAAGTAGCCCCAATACGGTACTTGCATAAGGTATAAAGTAGCCCCAATAAGGTACTTGCATAAAGTATAAAGTAGCCCCAATAAGGTACTTGCATAAAGTATAAAGTAGCCCCAATACGGTACTTGCATAATGTATAAGTAGCCCCAATAAGGTACTTGCATAACGTATAACGTAGCACCAATACGGTACTTGCATAAAGTAGCCCCAATACGGTACTTGCATAAAGTATAAAGTAGCCCCAATACGGTACTTGCATAAAGTATCAAGTAGCCAAAATACGGTACTTGCATAAATTATAAAGTAGCCCCAATAAGGTACTTGCATAAAGTATAAAGTAGCCCCAATACTGTACTTGCATAAAGTATAAAGTAGCCCTAATACGGTACTTACATAAAGTATAAAGTAGCTCCAGTAAAGTACTTGCATAAAGTATAAAGTAGCCCCAATAAGGTACTTGCATAAAATATAAAGTAGTCCCAATACGGTACTTGCATAACGTAGCTCCAATAAGGTACTTGCATAAAGTAGCCCCACTACCGTACTTGCATAAAGTAGCTCCAATAAGGTACTTGCATAACGTATAAAGTAGTCCCAATATGGTACTTGCATAACGTAGCTCCAATAAGGTACTTGCATAACTTAGCCCCACTAGGGTATATGCATAACATAGCCAAAATACGGTACTTGCAAAACGTAGATCCAATAAGGTACTTGCATAAAGTATAAAGTAGCCCCACTACGGTACTTGCATACAGTAGATCCAATAAGGTACTTGCATAACGTATAAAGTAGCCCCAATACGGTACTTGCATAACGTAGCCCCAATACGGTACTTGCATAATGTAGCCCCAATAAGGTACGTGCATAACGTAGCCCCAATACGGTACTTGCATAAAGTAGCCCCAATACGGTACTTGCATAATGTAGCCCCAATACGGTATTTGCAAAACGTAGCCCCAATACGGTACTTGCACAACATATATAAAGTATCCCCAATAAGGTACTTGCATAAAGTATAAAGTAGTCCCAATACGGTACTTGCAAGAAGTAGCCCCAATACGGTACTTGCAAATAGTAGCCCCAACAAGTACTTGCATAAAGTAGCCCCAATACGGTACTTGCATAAAGTAGCCCCAATACGGTACTTGCATAAAGTATATAGTAGCCCCAATAAGATACTTGCATAAAGTAGCCCCAATACGGTACATGCATAAAGTATAAAGTAGCCCCAATACGGTACAAGCATAAGTATAAAGTAGCCCCAATACGGTACTTGCATAACGTATAAAGTAGCCCCAATAACGTACTTGCATAAAGTATAAAGTAGTCCCAATAAGGTACTTGCATAACTTATAAAGTAGCCCCAATACGGTACTTGCATAAAGTATAAAGTAGCCTCAATAAGGTACTTGCATAAAGAATAAAGTAGTCCCAATAAGGTAATTGCATAACGTATAAAGTAGCCCCAATACGGTACTTGCATAAAGTATAAAGTAGCCAAAATACGGTACTTGCATAAAGTAGCCCCAATACGGTACTTGCATAAGTATAAAGTAGCCCCAATACGGTACTTGCATAAAGTATAAAGTAGCCAAAATACGGTACTTGCATAAAGTAGCCCCAATACGGTACTTGCATAAAGTATAAAGTAGCCCCAATACGGTACTTGCAGAAAGTATAAAGTAGCCCCAATACGGTACTTGCATAACATATAAAGTAGCCCCAATAAGGTACTTGCATAAAGTATAATGTAGCCCCAATACGGTACTTATATAAAGAATAAAGTAGGCCCAATAAGGTACTTGCATAAAGTATAAAGTAGCCCCAATACGGTACTTGCATAACGTATAAAGTAGCCCCAATAAGGTACTTGCATAAAGTATAAAGTAGCCCCAATACGGTACTTGCATAATGTATAAAGTAGCTCCAGTAAAGTACTTGCATAAAGTATAAAGTAGTCCCAATACGGTACTTGCATAACGTAGCTCCAATAAGGTACTTGCATAAAGTAGCCCCACTACCGTACTTGCATAAAGTAGCTCCAATAAGGTACTTGCATGACGTATAAAGTAGTCCCAATATGGTACTTGCATAACGTAGCTCCAATAAGGTACTTGCATAACTTAGCCCCACTAGGGTATAATCATAACATAGCCAAAATACGGTACTTGCAAAACGTAGCTCCAATAAGGTACTTGCATAAAGTATAAAGTAGCCCCACTACGGTACTTGCATACAGTAGATCCAATAAGGTACTTGCATAACGTATAAAGTAGCCCCAATACGGTATTTGCAAAACGTAGCCCCAATACGGTACTTGCAAAACGTAGCCCCAATACGGTACTTGCATAATGTAGCCCCAATACGGTACTTGCATAACGTAGCCCCAATACAGTACTTGCATAAAGTAGCCCCAATACGGTATTTGCAAAACGTAGCCCCAATACGGTACCTGCATAATGTAGCCCCAATAAGGTACTTGCATAAAGTAGCCCCAATACGGTACTTGCATAAAGTAGCCCCAATACGGTACTTGCATAAAGTAGCCCCAATACGGTACTTGCATAAAGTAGCCCCAATACGGTACTTGCATAATGTAGCCCCAATACGGTACTTGCATAAAGTAGCCCCAATACGGTACTTGCACAAAGTAGCCCCAATACGGTACTTGTATAAAGTAGCCCCAATACGGTACTTGCATAAAGTAGCCCCAATACGGTACTTGCATAAAGTAGCCCCACTACGGTACTTGCATAAAGTATAAAGTAGCCCCAATACGGTACTTGCATAATGTATAAAGTAGCCCCAGTAAAGTACTTGCATAAAGTATAAAGTAGCCCCAATAAGGTACTTGCATAAAGTATAAAGTAGTCCCAATACGGTATTTGCATAACGTCGTTCCAATAAGATACTTGCATAACGTATAAAGTAGCCCCAATACGGTACTTGCATAAAATAGCTCCAATAAGGTACTTACATAACGTATAAAGTAGCCCCAATACGGTACTTGCATAACGTAGTTCCAATAAGGTACTTGCATAAAGTAGCCCCACTACGGTACTTGCACAAAGTAGCTCTAATAAGGTACTTGCATAATGTATAAAGTAGCCCCACTACGGTACTTGCATAAAGTAGCTCCAATAAGGTACTTGCATAACGTATAAAGTAGCCCCAATAAGGTACTTGCATAACAGAGCCCCAATACGGTACTTGCATAAAGTAGCCCCAATAAGGTACTTGCATAAAGTATAAAGTAGCCCCAATACGGTACTTGCATAATGTATAAAGTAGCTCCAGTAAAGTACTTGCATAAAGTATAAAGTAGCCCCAATACGGTACTTGCATAAAGTATAAAGTAGCCCCAATAAGGTACTTGCATAAAGTATAAAGTAGCCCCAATAAGGTACTTGCATAAAGTATAAAGTAGCCCCAATACGGTACTTGCGATAAAGTAGCCCCAATACGGTAATTGCATAAAGTAGATCCAATAAGGTACTTGCCTAACGTATAAAGTAGCCCCAATACGGTACTTGCATAACGTAGCCCCAATAAGGTACTTGTATAACGTAGCCCCAATACGGTACTTGCATAAAGTATAAAGTAGCCCCAATAGGGTACTTGCATAACGTAGCCCCAATACGGTACTTGCATTAAGTATAAAGTAGCCCCAATACGGTACTGCAAACGTAGCCCAATAAGGTACTTGCATAAAGTAGCCCCAATAAGGTACTTGCATAAAGTATAAAGTAGTCCCAATACGGTACTTGCAAGAAGTAGCCCCAATACGGTACTTGCAAATAGTAGCCCCAACAAGTACTTGCATAAAGTAGCCCCAATACGGTACTTGCATAAAGAAGCCCCAATACGGTACTTGCATAAAGTATATAGTAGCCCCAATAAGGTACTTGCATAAAGTAGCCCCATTACGGTACATGCATAAAGTATAAAGTAGCCCCAATACGGTACATGCATAAGTATAAAGAAGCCCCAATACGGGACTTGCATAAAGTATTAAGTAGCCCCAATGCGGTATTTGCATAAAGTAGCCCCAATACGGTACTTGCATAACGTATTAAGTAGCCCCAATACGGTACTTGCATAACGTATAAAGTAGCCCCAATAACGTACTTGCATAAAGTATAAAGTAGTCCCAATAAGGTACTTGCATAACTTATAAAGTAGCCCCAATAAGGTACTTGCATAAAGTATAAAGTAGCCTCAATAAAGTACTTGCATAAAGAATAAAGTAGTCCCAATAAGGTAATTGCATAACGTATAAAGTAGCCCCAATACGGTACTTGCATAAAGTATAAAGTAGCCAAAATACGGTACTTGCATAAAGTAGCCCCAATACGGTACTTGCATAAAGTATAAAGTAGCCCCAATACGGTACATGCAGAAAGAATAAAGTAGCCCCAATACGGTACTTGCATACATAATAAAGTAGTCCCAATAAGGCAATTGCATAACGTATAAAGTAGCCCCAATACGGTACTTGCATAAAGTAGCCCCAATACGGTACTTGCATAAAGTATAAAGTAGCGCCAATACGGTAATTGCATAATGTAGCCCCAATGAGGTACTTGCATAACTTATGAAGTAGCCCCAATACGGTACTTGCATAAAGTATAGAGTAGCCCCAATAAGGTACTTGCATAAAGAATAAAGTAGTCCCAATAAGTCAATTGCATAACGTATAAAGTAGCCCCAATACGGTACTTGCATAAAGTAGCCCCAATACGGTACTTGCATAAAGTATAAAGTAGCGCCAATACGGTAATTGCATAAAGTATAAAGTAGCCAAAATACGGTACTTGCATAAAGTAGCCCCAATACTGTACTTGCATAAAGTATAAAGTAGCCCCAATACGGTACTTGCAGAAAGTATAAAGTAGCCCCAATACGGTACTTGCATAAAGTATAAAGTAGCCCCAATACGGTACTTGCATAAAGTATAAAGTAGGCCCAATAAGGTACTTGCATAAAGTATAAAGTATCCCCAATACGGTACTTGCATAACGTATAAAGTAGCCCCAATAAGGTACTTGCATAAAGTATAAAGTAGCCCCAATACGGTACTTGCATAATGTATAAAGTAGCCCCAGTAAAGTACTTGCATAACGTGTAAAGTAGCCCCAATACGGTACTTGCATAACGTATAAAGTAGCCCTAATACGATACTTGTATAAAGTATAAAGTAGCCCCAGTAAAGTACTTGCATAAAGTATAAAGTAGCCCCAATAAGGTACTTGCATAAAGTATAAAGTAGCCCCAATACGGTACTTGCATAACGTATAATGTAGCTATAATACGATACTTGCATAAAGTATAAAGTAGCCCCAGTAAAGTACTTGCATAAAGTATAAAGTAGCCCCAATAAGGTACTTGCATAATGTATAAAGTAGCCCTAATACGATACTTGCATAAAGTATAAAGTAGCCCCAATAAGGTACTTGCATAAAGTATAAAGTAGCCCCAATAAGGTACTTGCATAAAGTATAATGTAGCCAAAATACGGTACTTGCATAAAGTATAAAGTAGCCAAAATACGGTACTTGCATAAAGTATACAGTAACCCCAATAAGGTACTTGCATAAAGTATAAAGTAGTCCCAATACGGTACTTGCATAACGTAGCCCCAATACGGTACTTGCATAAAGTTGCCCCAATACGGTACTTGCATAACCTAGCCCCAATAAGGTTCTTGCATAAAGAATAAAGTAGCCCCAATACGGTACTTGCATAACGTAGCCCCAATAAGGTACTTGCATAAAGTAGCCCCAATAAGGTACTTGTATGATGTAGCCCCAATACGGTACTAGCATAAAGTATAAAGTAGCCCCAATACGGTACTTGCATAACGTAGCCCCAATAAGGTACTTGCATAACAGAGCCCCAATATGGTACTTGCATAACGTAGCTCCAATAAGGTACTTGCATAACGTAGCCCCACTAGGGTACATGCATAACGTAGCCAAAATAATGTACTTGCAAAATGAGGCTCCAATAAGGTACTTGCATAAAGTATAAAGTAGCCCCACTACGGTACTTGCATAAAGTAGATCCAATAAGGTACTTGCATAACGTATAAAGTAGCCCCAATACGGTACTTGCATAACATAGCCCCAATACGTTACTTGCAAAACGTAGCCCCAATACGGTTCTTGCATAACGTAGCCCCAATACGGTATTTGCGAAACGTAGCCCCAATACGGTACTTGCATAAAGTAGCCCCAATACGGTACTTGCATAATGTAGCCCCAATAAAGTACGTGCATAACGTAGCCCCAATACGGTACTTGCATAAAGTAGCGCCAATACGGTACTTGCATAAAATAGCGCCAATACGGTACTTGCATAAAGTAGCCCCAATACGGTACTTGCACAACGTATAAAGTAGCCCCAATAAGGTACTTGCATAAAGTATAAAGTAGTCCCAATACGGTACTTGCAAGAAGTAGCCCCAATGTACTTGCATATAGTAGCCCCAAAATGTACTTGCATACAGTAGCCCCATTACGGTACTTGCTTAAAGTAGCCCCAATACGGTACTTGCATAAAGTATAAAGTAGCCCCAATAAGGTTCATGCATAAAGTAGCCCCAATACGGTACATGCATAAAGTATAAAGTAGCCCCAATATGGTACATGCATAAAGTATAAAGTAGCCCAAATACGGGACTTGCATAAAGTATTAAGTAGCCCCAATACGGTACTTGCATAAAGTAGCCCCAATAAGGTACTTGCATAAAGTAGCCCCAATACGGTACATGCATAAATTATAAAGTAGCCCCAATACGGTACATGCATAAAGTATAAAGTAGCCCCAATACTGTACTTGCATAACGTAGCCCCAATAAGGTACTTGCATAAAGTAGCCCCAATACGGTACATGCATAAAGTATAAAGTAGCCCCAATACGGTACATGCATAAAGTATAAAGCAGCCCTAATACGGTACTTGCACAAAGTATAAAGTAGCCCCAATAAGGTATTGCATAAAGTATAAAGTAGCCCCAATACGGTACTTGCATAAAATATAAAGTAGCCAAAATACGGTACTTGCATAAGGTATAAAGTAGCCCCAATACGGCACTTGCATAAAGTATAAAGTAGCCCCAATAAGGTACTTGCATAAAGTATAAAGTAGTCCCAATACGGTACTTGCATAACGTAGCCCCAATACGGTACTTGCATAACCTAGCCCCAATAAGGTTCTTGCATAAAGAATAAAGTATCCCCAATACGGTACTTGCATAACGTAGCCCTAATAAGGTACTTGCATAACGTAGCCCCAATAAGGTACTTGTATAACGTCGCCCCAATACGGTACTTGCATAAAGTATAAAGTAGCCCCAATACGGTACTTGCATAACCTAGCCCCAATAAGGTACTTGCATAACAGAGCCCCAATATGGTACTTGCATAACGTAGCTCCAATAAGGTACTTGCATAACATAGCCGCAATAGGGTACATGCATAACGTAGCCAAAATACGGTTTTTGCAAAACGTAGCTCCAATAAGATACTTGCATAAAGTATAAAGTAGCCCCACTACGGTACATGCATAACGTAGCCCCAATACGGTACTTGCATAAAGTAGCCCCAATACGGTACCTGTATAAAGTAGCCCCAATACGGTACCTGTATACAGTAGCCCCAATACGGTACCTGTATAAAGTAGCCCCAATACGGTACCTGCATAAAGTAGCCCCAATACGGTACCTGCATAAAGTAGCCCCAATACGGTACTTGCACAAAGTAGCCCCAATACGGTAACTGTATAAAGTAGCCCCAATACGGTACTTGTATAAAGTAGCCCCAATACGGTACTTGCATAAAGTAGCCCCAATACGGTACTTGAATAAAGTAGCCCCAATACCCTACTTGCATAAAGTAGCCCCAATACGCTACTTGCATAAAGTAGCCCCAATACAGTACTTGTATAATGTAGCCCCAATACGGTACTTGCATGTAGTAGCCCCAATACGGTACCTGTATAAAGTAGCCCCAATACGCTACTTGCATAAAGTAGCCCCAATATGGTACCTGCATAAAGTAGCCCCAATAAGGGACTTGCATAAAGTAGCCCCAATACGGTTCTTGCATAACGTAGCCCCAATACCGTACCTGTATAAAGTAGCCCCACTACGGTACTTGCATAAAGTAGCCCAAATACGGTACCTGTATAAAGTAGCCCTAATACGGTACTTGTATAACGTAGCCCCAATACGGTACTTGCATAACGTAGCCTCAATATGGTACTTGCATAAAGTAGCCCCAATAAGGGACTTGCATAAAGTAACCCCAATACGGTACTTGCATAAAGTAGCCCCAATAGGGTACTTGCATAAAGTAGCCCCAATACGGTACATGCATAAAGTAGCCCCAATACGGTACCTGTATAAAGTAGCCCCAATACGGTACCTGCATAAAGTAGCCCCAATACGGTACCTGCATAAATTAGCCCCAATATGGTACCTGCATAAAGTAGCCCCAATACGGTACCTGCATAAATTATCCCGAATACGCTACTTGCATAAAGTAGCCCCAATAATGTACCTGCATAAAGTAGCCCCAATACGGTACTTGCATAAAGTAGCCCCAATACGGTAACTGTATAAAGTAGCCCCAATACTGTACTTGTATAAAGTAGCCCCAATACGGTACTTGCATAAAGTAGCCCCAATACGGTACTTGAATAAAGTAGCCCCAATACCCTACTTGCATAAAGTAGCCCCAATACGCTACTTGCATAAAGTAGCCCCAATACAGTACTTGTATAATGTAGCCCCAATACGGTACTTGCATGTAGTAGCCCCAATACGGTACCTGTATAAAGTAGCCCCAATACGCTACTTGCATAAAGTAGCCCCAATATGGTACCTGCATAAAGTAGCCCCAATAAGGGACTTGCATAAAGTAGCCCCAATACGGTTCTTGCATAACGTAGCCCCAATACCGTACCTGTATAAAGTAGCCCCACTACGGTACTTGCATAACCTAGCCTCAATATGGTACTTGCATAAAGTAGCCCCAATAAGGGACTTGCATAAAGTAACCCCAATACGGTACTTGCATAAAGTAGCCCCAATAGGGTACTTGCATAAAGTAGCCCCAATACGGTACATGCATAAAGTAGCCCCAATACGGTACCTGTATAAAGTAGCCCCAATACGGTACCTGCATAAATTAGCCCCAATATGGTACCTGCATAAAGTAGCCCCAATACGGTACCTGCATAAATTATCCCGAATACGCTACTTGCATAAAGTAGCCCCAATAATGTACCTGCATAAAGTAGCCCCAATACGGTACTTGCATAAAGTAGCCCCAATACGGTACCTGCATAAAGTAGCCCCAATAAGGGACTTGCATAAAGTAGCCCCAATACGGTACTTGCATAAAGTAGCCCCAATACGGTACCTGTATAAAATAGCCCCAATACGGTACTTGCATAAAGTAGCCCCAATGCGGTACCTGTATAAAGTAGCCCCAATACGGTACTTGTATAAATTAGCCCCAATACGGTACTTGCATAAAGTAGCCCCAATATGGTACTTGCACAAAGTAACCCCAATACGGTACCTGCATAAAGTAGCCCCAATATGGTACCTGCACAAAGTAGCCCCAATACGGTACTTGCATAAAGTAGCCCCAATACGGTACCTGCATAAAGTAGCCCCAATACGGTACCTGCATAAAGTAGCCACAATACGGTACTTGCATAAAGTAGCCCCAATACGGTACCGGCATAAAGTAGCCCCAATACGGTACCTGCATAAAGTAGCCCCAATACGGTACTTGCATAAAGTAACCCCAATACGGTACTTGCATAAAGTAGCCCCAATATGGTACTTGCACAAAGTAGCCCCAATACGGTACCTGCATAAAGTAGCCCCAATACGGTACCTGTACAAAGTAGCCACAATACGGTACCTACATAAAGTATCCCCAATACGGTACCTGCATAAAGTAGCCCCAATACGGTCCCTGCACAAATTAGCCCCAATACGCTACTTGCATAAAGTAGCCCCAATATGGTACTTGCATAAAGTAGCCCCAATACGGTACCTGCACAAAGTAGCCTCAATACGGTACTTGCGTAAAGTAGGCCCAATACGGTACCTGTATAAAGTAGCCACAATACGGTACCTGCATAAAGTATCCCCAGTACGGTACCTGCTTAAAGTAGCCCCAATACGGTACCTGCACAAAGTAGCCCCAATAGGCTACTTGCATAAAGTAGCCCCAATACGGTACCTGCATAAAGTAGCCCCAATACGGTACCTGTATAAAGTAGCCCCAATATGCTACTTGCATAAAGTAGCCCCAATATGGTACTTGCATAAAGTAGCCCCAATACGGTACCTGCACAAAGTAGCCCCAATACAGTACTTGCATAAAGTAGCCCCACTACGGTACTTGCATAAAGTAGCCCCAATACGGTACCTGCATAAAGTAGCCCAATACGGTACTTGCACAAAGTAGCCCCAATAAGGTACTTGCATTAAGTAGCCCCAATACGGTACTTGAATAAAGTAGCCCCAATAAGGTACCTGCATAAAGTAGCCCCAATATGGTACTTGTATAAAGTAGCCCCAATACGGTACTTGCACAAATTAGCCCCAATACGGTACCTGCATAAAGTAGCCCCAATACGGTACTTGCATAAAGTAGCCCCAATACAGTACTTATATAAAGGAGCCCCAATACGGTAATTGCATAACGTAGCCCCAATACTGTACTTGCACAAAGTAGCCCCAATATGGTATTGCATAAAGTAGCCCCAATACGGTACCTGCATAAAGTAGCCCCAATACGGTACCTGCATAAAGTAGCCCCAATACGGTACTTGCATAAAGTAGCCCCAATACGTTACTTGCATAAAGTAGCCCCAATACGGTACCTGCATAAAGTAGCCCCAAACGGTACCTGCATAAAGTAGCCCCAATACGGTACTTGCATAAAGTAGCCCCAATACGGTACCTGCATAAAGTAGCCCCAATACGGTACCTGCATAAAGTAGCCCCAATACGGTACTTGCATAAAGTAGCCCCAATACGGTACCTGCAAAAAGTAGGCCCAATACGGTACCTGCATAACGTAGCCCCAATATGGTACTTGCACAAAGTAGCCCCAATACGGTACCTGCATAAAGTAGCCCCAATACGCTACTTGCATAAAATAGCCCCAATACGGTACCTGCATAAAGTAGACCCAATACGGTAACTGCATAATGTAGCCCCAATACTGTACCTGCATAAAGTAGCCCCAATACGATACCTGCATAAAGTAGCCCCAATACGGTACCTGCATAAAGTAGCCCCAATACGGTACCTGCATAAAGTAGCCCCAATAAGGTACCTGTATAAAGTAGCCCCAATACGGTACCTGTATAAAGTAGCCCCAATACGGTACCTGCATAAAGTAGCCCCAATACGGTACTGCATAAAGTAGCCCCAATACGGTACCTGCATAAAGTAGCCCCAATACGGTACCTGCATAAAGTAGCCCCAATACGGTACTTGCATAAAGTAGCCCCAATACGGTACCTGCATAAAGTAGCCCCAATACGCTACTTGCATAAAGTAGCCCAATACGTACCTGAAAAGAGCCCAAACGTACCTGCATAATGTAGCCCCAATACGGTACCTGCATAAAGTAGCCCCAATACGGTACCTGCATAAAGTAGCCCAATACGGTACCTGCATAAAGTAGCCCCAATACGGTACCTGCATAACGTAGCCCCAATACGGTACTTGCATAAAGTAGCCCCAATACGGTACCTGTATAAAGTAGCCCCAATACGGTACCTGTATAAAGTAGCCCCAATACGGTACATGCATAACGTAGCCCCAATACGGTACTTGCATAAAGTAGCCCCAATACGGTACCTGCATAAAGTAGCCCCAATACGGTACCTGTATAAAGTAGCCCCAATACGGTACCTGTATAAAGTAGCCCCAATACGGTACCTGCATAAAGTAGCCCCAATACGGTACATGCATAAAGTAGCCCCAATACGGTACCTGCATAAAGTAGCCCCAATACGGTACCTGCATAAAGTAGCCCCAATACGGTACTTGCACAAAGTAGCCCCAATACGGTACCTGTATAAAGTAGCCCCAATACGGTACTTGTATAAAGTAGCCCCAATACGGTACTTGCATAAAGTAGCCCCAATACGGTACTTGAATAAAGTAGCCCCAATACCCTACTTGCATAAAGTAGCCACAATACGCTACTTGCATAAAGTAGCCCCAATACAGTACTTGTATAAAGTAGCCACAACACGGTACTTGCATATATTAGCCCCAATACGGTACCTGTATAAAGTAGCCCCAATACGGTACCTGCATAAAGTAGCCCCAATACGGTACCTGCATAAAGTAGCCCCAATACGGTACTTGCATAAAGTAGCCCCAATACAGTACTTGTATAAAGTAGCCCTAATACGGTACTTGTATAAAGTAGCCCCAATACGGTACTTGCATAACGTAGCCTCAATACGGTACTTGCATAAAGTAGCCCTAATAAG
>JABXNX010000424.1:0-17315 GCA_014843695.1 Archivesica marissinica | reverse complement strand
TTATATATCACGGATTGCACATTGAAAGCATTATTAACTAATGGTGGGATTATATATCACGGATTGCACATTGAAAGCATTATTAACTAATGGTGGAATTATATATCACGGATTGCACATTGAAAGCATTATTAACTAATGGTGGAATTATATATCACGGATTGCACATTGAAAGCATTATTAACTAATGGTGGAATTAAATATCACGGATTGCACATTGAAAGCATTATTAACTAATGGTGGAATTATATATCACGGATTGCACATTGAAAGCATTATTAACTAATGGTGGAATTATATATCACGGATTGCACATTGAAAGCATTATTAACTAATGGTGGAATTATATATCACGGATTGCACATTGAAAGCATTATTAACTAATGGTGGAATTATATATCACGGATTGCACATTGAAAGCATTATTAACTAATGGTGGAATTATATATCACGGATTGCACATTGAAAGCATTATTAACTAATGGTGGAATTATATATCACGGATTGCACATTGAAAGCATTATTAACTAATGGTGGAATTATATATCACGGATTGCACATTGAAAGCATTATTAACTAATTGTGGAATTATATATCACGGATTGCACATTGAAAGGGGGAAGAGGCGGTCTTTCAAATATTATCTGCAGATATTTTACACAAAGCTGCCCTGCATTTCTGCTTGTCTGCTGCGGCTATCACCTGATCACGTGGTACACGCAGCCGAGCTATCTGTGCACACAGGGGCTTGCACGGCAAGTACCTTGCACAGGGGTTTGTCAGCTTAGAAGTTAGATTGTCTGCAAGATTCAGCCCAAACTAGCCCATCTACGATAAGCCATATTTAACTAATGGTGGATTTATATATCACGGATTGCACATTGAAAGCATTATTAACTAAGCTGATTGGTTACGATCGTTGACTTAGAATCGCGTGCCACTCTCCGATGTAGGTTACGGTCGTTGACCTAGAATCGCGTGCCACTCTCCGATGTAGGTTACGGTCATTGACCTATAATCGCGTGACCCTCTCCGATGTAGGTTACGATCGTTGACTTAGAGACACGTGCCCCTCTCCGATGTAGGTTACGGTCGTTGACTTAGAGTCACGTGCCCATCTCCGATGTAGGTTACGGTCGTTGACTTAGAGTCACGTGCCCCTCTCCGATGTAGGTTACGGTCGTTGACTTAGAGGCACGTGCCCCTCTCCGATGTAGGTTACGGTCGTTGACTTAGAGTCACGTGCCCCTCTCCGATGTAGGTTACGGTCGTTGACCTATAATCACGTGCCCCTCTCCGATGTAGGTTACGGTCATTGACTTAGAATCACGTGCCCCTCTCCGATGTAGGTTCGAATCTCACTGTGTGTGTCGAATTACTTCAAGTGAGGAAGCTATCCGTTTGCGGTAGGGCGGTGGTTCTACCTGGAGACTCGTCTGTGCCTAAACTATTGATCGGACTGGCACCCGGGGTCTTCCTGCACCAGTAATAGCCGGAATGTCGCCATATGACCTAAGATGTTCGAGTGACTATAATCCCCCAAAACGTAACACAAAACGAAACAATATGATGTCAACTAGAAAGTTTTCATCCAAAACCTCTTACAGATAAGTGACTTAAATATCTACGATATTAATTGACACGTCGTACTGTGTACTTAAATGTTCATTTAACGTGATCTCGTACGATAATCACTTTCAATTCAGATGGGTTTCAGATGTGTATTACAAATTGGATCGTTCAAACATGCACGCATTTCATATTTGCTTCAAAGTAATAAGTGTTCTAATTTTGTTCTGTTAAAGACGCACGCAAAGACGTGTTCACACTTTATTATACACGCATGTTTGTAGGATAGAAGCACTGTAAGGAAACATTTAATGTTCTATTTGCTTGAGTCTCTGAATTCTTTTCAGTTTGGGAATTTTTGAATTTGTGTGTTTTACCTTTATTTATCGTCGCTACCGGTTGCCCATATGAGTGATTCCTCATGCAGAGATTAGTCATTTTAGATTTTTGGATGATATTGCAATGATACAGACAGAGACCCATTCCAGAGTCTCCTCTGGTTCAGCACCGACACGAGACCTCGGTTTAAAGTCCCATCTGAATGACTGTTAATTTTATTAGGGTCAGACGGGGGATCGAACCTGCGATCCCTGCATTACCAGTCCAGCGTGTTACCACTGGTGTTTTTTGAATTTCATCTTCTGAATGTCTTATATTTGGTGAATAATTTAAACATGATTACATAAGAGGTAGCGCTAATACTTACTGTGTTGCAACTTGATATAGAGGATAATTGTGCTTAATAATAATAATAAAAAATAATTATAAAACAATATATAGATACATTATTTTAAGAGAGAACTCGTTTAACAAAAGTTAATCTATCATGAGGCCGTCAACATAATTATATACAAATCAAATGCAATCAAAGATAGGACTATAAGTGAAAACTGCATATTGGAATTATATAGTAATAGTACAAGCATTCTGTTAATAATTGTGCAAAAAATGGGGAAAGCATGACAATTGGCATGAATACTCCTTGGACATATACAATATTCAAACAAAAGAGAACTACTCAATATCTTACAAAATGGCCACCGTTTCGGCCATTTTAAAAATCATATTTTTACATCTTAATTGTTATATTATATCTTCTTTTATGAGAAATGTGTTGATTTCATTCTGCTTCTTATAGTCTTAAAGTGTCATAGCAAAGTCAGGATGGACATATCTAGTGAATAAAGCAGCTTTTTTGCCAATTATGTGTAATTTACGTTACAATAGCTCTGTGATAACATACAAAAGTTGTAAATACCCAAATCAACATACATTCTGATCTTAGTGACCAACATTGTTTAATGGTAAAAATTAAAACCATGTTATACTAATGTATTTATCTATATTGCATGACAGGACCGCCACACATATAAGTAACTTCCACAACAAATATAATTTACGTGACAAAGAACAATAGTATACACTGTATGGTTATTCATGAATACAAATTATGCACATTGAAACTCACGATGGTTATTGCTTCAAGAACATTTTCAATAACACACACATGATTATTTGATTACAGTAATGAAAAACTTATTTGTTCATGAATATATAATTTAACCATGTCATTGTATATGTTACCCAGATATATGTTACCAAATTATGTAATGATATAACTTTCTAACTTTATAATTATGGATTGCAAGCCATCTGGTTAAATGTACAGCAATTAATTGATAAAACTGTACTGTTCCTTCTTTCTACATGAACTAGTTTATGGTCTACTGTTATTATAGAATTGAAAATCAGAGAACACCTTCAATCGCTAATTATCTTCTTCCATTACAAAGTCCAGACTCAGAATTCATCCACCATCACAATCGCCACCACATTGACATAATTCAGTGCATGGCATGTCTGCCTTTCTGCATTTGCATCTACCCCTGCAGCCTAAATCTATTTTGCAGGAACATTTTATGAGCTTGCATATAGCTACGGCTCTTGGCAAACTTGTCGAGAAGGGCTGCCACTTATTTCTAACTTTTCTCCATCCCCAGTTTGCTGGTGACGGGAGTTCTTGCATTGCCTCAAGCGACTGCCCCCATCAGAACCCTGCCTGATACATCACACGCTTAACATGTTCCCTCTGTGCTGCAGATGTTGAGGGAATGAAGTATATTGAGCTTCCGTTTCTCGTACACGTTCCTTCCTTGTGTTGTTTACTCTTTCTCTGGTGAAGTTGTCCTGTCATACACGAGACATACAAACCTTTCAATCACAGGCATAACTTCATTCAATGTATTGACCCTAGGATTTTCAATCATCGCAATAAATGAGTCAGTCACATCAGCATGAACCATCCAAGTATCAAATGCAGTTTTCTTGCCTTTATTAATAAACTTGATCACATCCTGTCATGAAACACGTCGATTTTCTATCACCCAGGTGTTGCACAATTGGGTGTACCAGATACAAACTTGTTTCCTTCCCAGTACCAAACCAAACCCATACTTGATCTAAGGTATTTGGGAATTTGTCATACATGCCTACAGCAATTACTAAAACATCTTAGTCGACAGATCTTATCATTATAAGTGTATGCCCCTGCTTTGCTACATTGTCAACATGCAACATCATACGGGTGTCGGCCTCTTCATGGTTACTGAAATCAATTGCATTTTGCAATTATGCTCAATTTCTTTAACCTTTTCTGCAAGATAACTGAACAGTGTTTCCTTATTTTGAACATTTTGCTTGCCATTTTCCAGGTAATCTTGTATTTGGAAGCACCTTTCTTCTTATTCCTGTACCTCGATCTTCTCTTACTGCTTGCTTCAAACTTTCCTTAATGTATTCGTCCCAAACTATACCTATCCTTTCCACATGTTCAATGTGAGGTTTATAGATAATTTCAGCATAGTCTTCAAATGTCACACACCCTGTTGGCATTAACATATTAACTGTCACTGCTCCATCTAGAATCAGTACATCTACCTCAGGTTTCTCTGTTTTCGTCACGTCTGGTAAACAACTCAGCAACTTGGATTTACTTGACCTACTCTTCATTTTTCCAAACTGTGATAGTGATGGTGGAGAATCATTGCTCTCCTGTGCGAAAAACGTATCTAAATTGCCATCTCTGATCTGGCATGAAATATATAGCTGCGCAATCAGTGATACATTCTGTTTCAGTGAGTGTAACTCCTTCTTTTGAAATTGTCTACTAAATAATTGGAATTTGTTCCGTTTGATTGGGTCACTCAACGACAATATGTTTGCTCCCATCCTTTATTGAACAAATGTCCTATACTGCTCTTGACCTACTCGCTCTATATTACGGACAGTTTCGATAACGTTTTCATCAGCTATATCTCGCGAACAAAGACTGATCAAATCTTCAGATGTTTCAAGAAAGGAATTACCTAGCTTTTCAATGGTAAGTCAGTTACTTGCTTTTTGAATGGTTTCTGGACACTTTCACTTGGTGCTTAATATTTGGACCCTTTCTCTGCTCAGTCTTGATGTTATCACCCTCAGCCCTGAATACCTGAACAACTCGTGCTATTTCTACATCCATCGTAACAGTTGTGATGAGTTTTCTAGCAGAACAACAGTTCGACCATCACCTTTAACCAACTTGTTGTTCTGCTCGTGTGCTTGATCAATAGGGATTGCAGAAAATGCATGTAATGACTTATTTACAGCAAATTGTCAATTTACTAACTCTTTTGCGACATCTGTATTCCTACTTTCTAACAATTTCATGTCCCTTGTGTGGACAGATGCCCATCTGATATAGTTTGGGTGGTCCAATGCGAAGAACCACCCCATGAGGCACACAAGGGACTCTTGGTAACCCTTAAAGTCTACCTCCCTCAAAGTCCTTACATACGTCAGCATCGCTGGGGAGTTAACTAGTAGATTTAGGCTTACTACCACTGAATGATAATTAGGTTAGCAACAGGTTAAGCAATATAATATTATCAAACAGATCACTGTCATGGAGGATGTTACCACTTTCCAAAATGATCTTAGGTTTTAAATAACAAAGCATTTATTTGGATCAGCATCCAGGCATAACATTTCAAATACAAGATCTGAGTATGTGTCACATACATGTTCACTTATTAATAATTAGTTTTAAAACGATGTTGTATTATTAACATGATAAATGTTAATAAGCGTATCATATCTTCTATATCATATAGAGAACACCACTTTGGAAAGCGTATCTTCTATATCATATAGAGAACACCACTTTGGAAAGCGTATCTTCTATATCATATAGAGAACACCACTTTGGAAAGCGCATCTTCTATATTATATAGAGAACACCACTTTGGAAAGCTTATTTTCTATATCATATAGAGAACACCACTTTGGAAAGCGTATCTTCTATATCATATAGAGAACACCACTTTGGAAAGCGCATCTTCTATATCATATAGAGAACACCACTTTGGAAAGCGTATTTTCTATATCATATAGAGAACACCACTTTGGAAAGCGCATCATATATTCTATATCATATAGAGAACACCACTTTGGAAACAAATGAATAAAAAGCATAATCGCACACAAAATCATGTTCTGTTTAGGACAATCTTGCTTCACAGCGGCCATTTGGTTTAAAAAATCCACCATTGTGTATGTTTTGGCACTTATTTGGGATTACAATAATATATTCAACTATATGCAACTCATTTATATCAATAAATAAGAAACGTTAAAGAGTTCATGCATGTCTCATATTATTATATATACCATTACATAATTATCATATTTAAAAGTAATGTACTTGGCGGCCATGTTAAAAATGGCCACCATTCGGCCATTTTGAGAGATATTAAGTAGTTCTCTTTTGATGGAATATTGCACATGTCTATGGAATAACTAGTCACAATTCCATGCTTTTGTCACAATTGTTAGGGTATATGTAACGGAATGCTTGTACTATAATGTTTAAGCTGTTTCAAAGCGGTGTAAGATGGAATTTTATTTCACTTAGAAAACTCAAGTAGTCATTGGAAACCTTAATATAAATACGTCTCATTTTTTGTGTGTGTATAAATGGTAATGTAATAGTGCAGCAATTAGTAATATGTGATATACATGGTAATGTAAGAGTGCTACAATTAGTAATATGTGATAGACATGGTAATGTAATAGTGCAACAATTAGTAATATGTGATATACATGGTAATGTAAGAGTGCTACAATTAGTAATATGTGATAGACATGGTAATGTAATAGTGCAGCAATTAGTAATATGTGATAGACATGGTAATGTAATAGTGCAACAATTAGTAATATGTGATAGACATGGTAATGTAATAGTGCAACAATTAGTAATATGTGATAGCCATGGTAATGTAATAGTGCAACAATTAGTAATCTGTGATAGGCATGGTAATGTAATAGTGCAACAATTAGTAATATGTGATAGACATGGTAATGTAAATGCAACAATTAGTAATATGTGATAGACATTGTAATGTAATAGTGCAACAATTAGTAATATGTGATATACATGGTAATGTAATAGTGCAACAATTAGTAATATGTGATAGACATGGTAATGTAATAGTGCAACAATTAGTAATATGTGATAGACATGGTAATGTAAGTGCTACAATTAGTAATATGTGATAGACATGGTAATGTAATAGTGCAGCAATTAGTAATATGTGATAGAAAGTGTAATGTAAGTGCAACAATTAGTAATATGTGATAGACATGGTAATGTAAGTGCTACAATTAGTAATATGTGATAGGCATGGTAATGTAAGTGCTACAATTAGTAATATGTGATAGGCATGGTAATGTAAGTGCTACAATTAGTAATATGTGATAGACATGGTAATGCAATAGTGCAACAATTAGTAATATGTGATAGGCATGGTAATGTAAGTGCTACAATTAGTAATATGTGATAGACATGGTAATGTAAGTGCTACAATTAGTAATATGTGATAGACATGGTAATGTAAGTGCTACAATTAGTAATATGTGATAGGCATGGTAATGTAAGTGCTACAATTAGTAATATGTGATAGGCATGGTAATGTAAGTGCTACAATTAGTAATATGTGATAGACATGGTAATGTAAGTGCAACAATTAGTAATATGTGATAGACATGGTAATGTAATAGTGCAACAATTAGTAATATGTGATATAGATGGTAATGTAAGTGCTACAATTAGTAATATGTGATAGACATGGTAATGTAATAGTGCAACAATTAGTAATATGTGATATACATGGTAATGTAAGTGCAATAATTAGTAATATGTGATGTACATGGTAATGTAAATGCTACAATTAGTAATATGTGATAGACATGGTAATGTAAGTGCTACAATTAGTAATATGTGATAGACATGGTAATGTAAGTGCTACAATTAGTAATATGTGATAGACATGGTAATGTAAGTGCTACAGTTAGTAATATGTGATAGACATGGTAATGTAAGTGCTACAATTAGTAATATGTGATAGGCATGGTAATGTAATTGCTACAATTAGTAATATGTGATAGGCATGGTAATGTAAGTGCTACAATTAGTAATATGTGATAGACATGGTAATGTAAATGCTACAATTAGTAATATGTGATATACATGGTAATGTAATAGTGCAGCAATTAGTAATATGTGATAGACATGGTAATGTAATAGTGCAGCAATTAGTAATATGTGATAGACATGGTAATGTAATAGTGCAACAATTAGTAATATGTGATATACATGATAATGTAAGTGCAACAATTAGTAATATGTGATGTACATGGTAATGTAATAGTGCAGCAATTAGTAATATGTGATATACATAGTAATGTAATAGTGCAACAATTAGTAATATGTGATATACATGGTAATGTAAGTGCAACAATTAGTAATATGTGATGTACATGGTAATGTAATAGTGCAACAATTAGTAATATGTGATAGACATGGTAATGTAATAGTGCAACAATTAGTAATATGTGATAGACATGGTAATGTAATAGTGCAACAATTAGTAATATGTGATAGACATGGTAATGTAATAGTGCAACAATTAGTAATATGTGATAGACATGGTAATGTAATAGTGCAACAATTAGTAATATGTGATAGACATGGTAATGTAATAGTGGTTTTCTATGTCCTCAGTATAATAATGTAGGGGTCGGCTTTCCCCCCCCCCCCCCCCCCCCCCCCCCCCCTCCCCCCCCCCCCCCCCCCCCCCCCCCCCCCCCCCCCCCCCCCCCCCCCCCCCCCCCCCCCCACCCCCCCCCCCCCCCCCCCCCCCCCCCCCCCCCCCCCCCCCCCCCCCCCCCCCCCCCCCCCCCCACCCCCCCCCCCCCCCCCCCCCCCCCCCCCCCCCCCCCCCCCCCCCCCCCCCCCCCCCCCCCCCCCCCCACCCCCCCCCCCCCCCCCCCCCCCCCCCCCCCCCCCCCCCCCCCCCCCCCCCCCCCCCCCCCCCACCCCCCCCCCCCCCCCCCCCCCCCCCCCCCCCCCCCCCCCCCCCCCCCCCCCCCCCCCCCCCCCCCCCCCCCCCCCCCCCCCCCCCCCCCCCCCCCCCCCCCCCCCCCCCCCCCCCCCCCCCCCCCCCCCCCCCCCCCCCGCCCCCCCCCCCCCCCCCCCCCCCCCCCCCCCCCCCCCCCCCCCCTAATGGTCCGTGGGGTCCTCTAGTATATAATGTAGGTGTGCGTTTTCTATGTCCTCTAGTATATAACGTAGGTGTGCGTTTTCTATGTCCTCTAGTATATAATGTAAGTGTGCGTTTTCTATGTCCTCTAGTATATAATGTAGGTGTGCGTTTTCTATGTCCTCTAGTATATAATGTAGGTGTGCGTTTTCTATGTCCTCTAGTATATAATGTAGGTGTGCGTTTTCTATGTCCTCTAGTATATAATGTAGGTGTGCGTTTTCTATGTCCTCTAGTATATAATGTAGGTGTGCGTTTTCTATGTCCTCTAGTATATAATGTAGGTGTGCGTTTTCTATGTCCTCTAGTATATAATGTAGGTGTGCGTTTTCTATGTCCTCTAGTATATAATGTAGGTGTGCGTTTTCTATGTCCTCTAGTATATAATGTAGGTGTGCGTTTTCTATGTCCTCTAGTATATAATGTAGGTGTGCGTTTTCTATGTCCTCTAGTATATAATGTAGGTGTGCGTTTTCTATGTCCTCTAGTATATAATGTAGGTGTGCGTTTTCTATGTCCTCTAGTATATAATGTAGGTGTGCGTTTTCTATGTCCTCTAGTATATAATGTAGGTGTGCGTTTTCTATGTCCTCTAGTATATAATGTAGGTGTGCGTTTTCTATGTCCTCTAGTATATAATGTAGGTGTGCGTTTTCTATGTCCTCTAGTATATAATGTAGGGTGCGTTTTCTATGTCCTCTAGTATATAATGTAGGTGTGCGTTTTCTATGTCCTCTAGTATATAATGTAGGTGTGCGTTTTCTATGTCCTCTAGTATATAATGTAGGTGTGCGTTTTCTATGTCCTCTAGTATATAATGTAGGTGTGCGTTTTCTATGTCCTCTAGTATATAATGTAGGTGTGCGTTTTCTATGTCCTCTAGTATATAATGTAGGGTGCGTTTTCTATGTCCTCTAGTATATAATGTAGGGGTGCGTTTTCTATGTCCTCTAGTATATAATGTAGGTGTGCGTTTTCTATGTCCTCTAGTATATAATGTAGGTGTGCGTTTTCTATGTCCTCTAGTATATAATGTAGGGGTGCGTTTTCTATGTCCTCTGGTATATAATGTAGGGGTGCGTTTTCTATGTCCTCTAGTATATAATGTAGATGTGCGTTTTCTATGTCCTCTAGTATATAATGTAGGTGTGCGTTATCTATGTCCTCTAGTATATAATGTAGGGGTGCGTTTTCTATGTCCTCTGGTATATAATGTAGGGGTGCGTTTTCTATGTCCTCTGGTATATAATGTAGGGGTGCGTTTTCTATGTCCTCTAGTATATAATGTAGGTGTGCGTTTTCTATGTCCTCTAGTATATAATGTAGGTGTGCGTTTTCTATGTCCTCTAGTATATAATGTAGGTGTGCGTTTTCTATGTCCTCTAGTATATAATGTAGGTGTGCGTTTTCTATGTCCTCTAGTATATAATGTAGGTGTGCGTTTTCTATGTCCTCTAGTATATAATGTAGGTGTGCGTTTTCTATGTCCTCTAGTATATAATGTAGGTGTGCGTTTTCTATGTCCTCTAGTATATAATGTAGGTGTGCGTTTTCTATGTCCTCTAGTATATAATGTAGGTGTGCGTTTTCTATGTCCTCTAGTATATAATGTAGGTGTGCGTTTTCTATGTCCTCTAGTATATAATGTAGGTGTGCGTTTTCTATGTCCTCTAGTATATAATGTAGGTGTGCGTTTTCTATGTCCTCTAGTATATAATGTAGATGTGCGTTTTCTATGTCCTCTAGTATATAATGTAGATGTGCGTTTTCTATGTCCTCTGGTATATAATGTAGGGGTGCGTTTTCTATGTCCTCTAGTATATAATGTAGGTGTGCGTTTTCTATGTCCTCTAGTATATACTGTAGGTGTACGTTTTCTATGTCCTCTAGTATATAATGTAGGTGTACGTTTTCTATGTCCTCTAGTATATACTGTAGGTGTACGTTTTCTATGTCCTCTAGTATATACTGTAGGTGTACGTTTTCTATGTCCTCTAGTATATAATGTATGTTTGTGTTTTCTATGTCCTCTAGTATATAATGTAGGTGTGCGTTTTCTATGTCCTCTAGTATATAATGTAGGTGTGCGTTTTCTATGTCCTCTAGTATATAATGTAGGTGTACGTTTTCTATGTCCTCTAGTATATAATGTAGGTGTGCGTTTTCTATGTCCTCTAGTATATAATGTAGGTGTGCGTTTTCTATGTCCTCTAGTATATAATGTAGGTGTGCGTTTTCTATGTCCTCTAGTATATAATGTAGGTGTGCGTTTTCTATGTCCTCTAGTATATAATGTAGGTGTGCGTTTTCTATGTCCTCTAGTATATAATGTAGGTGTGCGTTTTCTATGTCCTCTAGTATATAATGTAGGTGTGCGTTTTCTATGTCCTCTAGTATATAATGTAGGGGTGCGTTTTCTATGTCCTCTAGTATATAATGTAGGTGTGCGTTTTCTATGTCTTCTAGTATATAATGTAGGGGTGCGTTTTCTATGTCCTCTAGTATATAATGTAGGTGTGCGTTTTCTATGTCCTCTAGTATATAATGTGGGTGTGCGTTTTCTATGTCCTCTAGTATATAATGTAGGTGTGCGTTTTATATGTCCTCTAGTATATAATGTGGGTGTGCGTTTTCTATGTCCTCTAGTATATAATGTAGGTGTGCGTTCTCTATGTCCTCTAGTATATAATGTAGGTGTGCGTTTTCTATGTCCTCTAGTATATAATGTAGGGGTGCGTTTTCTATGTCCTCTGGTATAGATCAAGCTGATGACGCCCCATTCTAACATGGCTCGGCATTATGTCTGTATGGGCAAAGAAGGAAATTACCGTTGTTAAATCTGCAATAAAACATAGCTTAGCGTGTGATGTTAAACGTGGCATCATTTCTGTAGTTTTGTGGCGTTATTTCTGTAGTTTTGTGGCGTCATTTCTGTAGTTTTGTGGCGTCATTTGTGCAATGAAACAAATAACAGCTATTCTTTTTAGATATTTTGTTAGAATCGAAATTATATTTGCATTATTTATAGTCCAATAAAACACAGTTTGTCGTTCTACGCGTCAGAACTCCAAACCATGTTTTATTCGTCAATGAACAAAGGAAAGACAAACTATTATTTTTCTATAAATACTATGGGCGTACCGGTATTCGCTCACTTTAGGTTTGGCTGTGAATAACTTCTAGTCAGTCTATTTCATAACAGATGAAATAATAGTACTATCATATAAAGTGATCATTCTTGCATTTAATAATCTTGGGTCCGTCACACGTCAACGTTCTGCGTTTATCAGTATTTGAAGAAACATTGGTTATCGTCCGTGGTCGCTGGAATAACGCCAGCAGAGAGTTAGCAGCACGTTGGAGGCACGCTGGTGAACGCTGGTAATCGTCGGTGATCGCTGGTAATCGTCGGTGATCGCTGGTAATCGTCGGTGATCGCTGGAGAACGCTGGTAATCGTCGGTGATCGCTGGTAATCGTCGGTGATCGCTGGAGAACGCTGGTAATCGTCGGTGATCGCTGGTGAACGCTGGTAATCGTCGGTGATCGCTGGTAATCGTCGGTGATCGCTGGTGAACGCTGGTAATCGTCGGTGATCGCTGGAGAACGCTAACAGTTTTGAACATGCGCACACGTTTTCCTCGAGACGAACGTTCTCCAAAGTTTAAATTTATAAGTTGGAGAACGCTGGAGAACGTTCATCGAACGTTGTACTTACGTTCGCCGAACGTTGCACGCGTTCGGCGAACTCAGCCGTTACTCAAGAGTTATTAATCGTTCACAATCGTTTGCTTTTCAGTGAACGACTCACTGGCGACCTATCAGCGTCCATGGAACGAACACCTAGCGCACGCAACGTGTGCATAACGCCAAAACGAACGATATTACGCTGAACACGCCCCTTTGACGCTGGTCTAACGCTGATCGTTCGTCTCGCGCCAGTTAGACACGTCAAGCACACCCTCATTAAATTTCATTATTTTCCTGGTGCGTTACTGCATCGCTGGTACACGTTCCTCGTGCGTTAATCATGCGCTATACTCATGCGTTACTCATGCGTTATGCGTTACTCATGCGTTACTCATGCATTACTCATGCGCCAGATGTGTCCAGATCTGGCGAGAATGCTCCGAATATTGAACGATTAAAATGTAACGTTCACTGAACGCTGGCCAGAACGTGGACGTGTGACTAGCCCTTAAACTCAGATTGCATAACATCTTTTAAAATAAAACCACAATTTCACTCACATGTGAATGCAACATGGCGTCAAAATGAGATTGTATTTCTGTTACATACTTTTGTTTTTCGGTCTGACTATTTGATTTAAACATATTTATTTTCTATCATGTACATGGTTATTTACAACAATTGAAATCAGGAATTGGACAGAAGGCTATACAGCTTATGGTTGTCTTCTCCTTCCTAAATAATTTACACAAACATTTCATGGCATGACTATTTTACAAGTTCAATAATACTTTTTGGTATGGTCTGACTATTTAATTGTCTCATCTCTTATACCCCCGTTTAGTACCCCCGCAATATAGTAGGATAAGCTTCATTGTCATGTGTTGCTAGTTCGGTTATTGTATGTTTGATTATAACTTCATAGTCTTCATCCAGAATAAATGAATTGTTAATTTAAAATCCAGGACTTCTCGTCATTTTATTTATTTGTAATGTTAACACAACAATCGAATGGTCCGACCTTAACTCCCGGTTGAGTAGTGGAACTTGTTACAACATTCAATATGTTAATATTAAATAATAATCCAGTCTACAAAATATTCGAATGCCATGTGTACATATTCTATCTGGATATTTTAATCGTCATATTTCTTCCGAATCTATTAAATTATTAAGCATTCGAGACGTTTTATTCCCTGTATCACTTCTGTCATTTAGTGCGTCTTGTTTATGATCAATAACGGTATGTTTTGGGGAATGTCATTACATTCAAATATTCTGGAATAAACTCACCGAATTTCTAAAAACGCTTTTGCAAACAGACAATTTGCATGAATTCAACTACGAATACGTCTTGTTTTTGTAATTTCAAACACTTAAATACAAACAATATCAATTACATTATACTACTCGGTAAATATTTCATGTTTAAATGTAACTATGAGAAGGGTCGTTCAACTGGCGTCCATTTTATTGGACATTTAAGCACTAAATAAAATTAGAAGAAATAATTGCCTTCCTCAAGAACAAACAACTTTAAGATACTTTTAATGAAACATGGAAACAATTTCTAAATCGACTTTTTAATATGGTTATAACGTATGAATGTATAATCTCGGTACGGCTACGTGTACATTCTGTGTATGCATACTCTACAGATAACAAGCTGTCTGATTAGCGCAGTGGTTTGCGCTCTCGCTTCACACCAATGCATCCCGGGTCCGATCCTCCTTAGAAATATGTGAGATGGTACGGTGGTCGCCAGATTGATCAGGTGGGATTTCTCCGGGTATTCCGGTTACCCCCACACGAATGACCACATTTACGCTTTCATCCGCGCCAACGAGAGTGATTAATATAAGTTGTTAAAATTTGCATGCAATAGTAGTAAAAATAAATAAAATTTAAACTACAGATAACCACCCACACACCCGTCTATTTCCGTATACATACTCTATAAGATAACCATCCACACATCCGTCTATCTCCGTATACATACTCTACAGATAACCACCCACACATCCGTCTATCTCCGTATACATACTCTACAGATAACCACCCACACCCCCTTCTATCTCCGTATACATATTCTACAGATAACCACCCACACCTCCGTCTATCTCCGTATATATACTCTACAAATAACCACCCACACCTCCGTCTATCTCCGTATATATACTCTACAAATAACCACCCACACCTCCGTCTATCTCCGTATAAATACACTACAAATAACAACCCACACATCCGTCTATCTCCGTATACATACTATACAGTTATCCACCCACACATCCGTCTATCTCCGTATACATACTCTACAGTTATCCACACACACCTCCGGCTATCTCCGTATACCTACTCTACAGATAACCACCCACACCTCCGGCTATCTCCGTATACCTACTCTACAGATAACCACCCACACCTCCGGCTATCTCCGTATACATACTCTACATACGACCACCCACACCTCCGTCTATCTCCGTATATATACTCTACAAATAACCACCCACACATCCGTCTATCTCCGTATACATACTCTACAGTTATCCACCCACACCTCCGGCTATCTCCGTATACATACTCTACAGATAACCACCCAAACATCCGTCTATCTCCGTATACATACTCTACAGATAACCACCCACACACCCTTCTATCTCCGTATACATACTCTACAGATAACCACCCACACATCCGTCTATCTCCGTATACATACTCTACAGTTATCCACACACAACTCCGGCTATCTCCGTATACCTACTCTACAGATAACCACCCACACCTCCGACTATCTCCGTATACATACTCTACATACGACCACCCACACCTCCGTCTATCTCCGTATATATACTCTACAAATAACCACCCACACATCCGTCTATCTCCGTATACATACTCTACAGTTATCCACCCACACCTCCGGCTATCTCCGTATACATACTCTACAGATAACCACCCACACATCCGTCTATCTCCGTATATATACTCTACAGATAACCACCCACACATCCGTCTATCTCCGTATACCTACTCTACAGATAACCACCCACACATCCGTCTATCTCCGTATACATACTCTACAGATAACCACCCACACATCCGTCTATCTCCGTATACATACTCTATGGATAACCACCCACACCTCCGTCTATTTCCGACACTTTTCTACCTTACTGTCACTATTCTTACTCTTCTTTCAAATAAGAAATATCCTCGAGTTTCCCACCAGGATACATGATGATACTACATAAGAAATATCCTCGAGTTTCCCACCAGGATACATGATGATGCTACATAAGAAATATCCTCGAGTTTCCCACCAGGATACATGATGATGCTACATAAGAAATATCCTCGAGTTTCCCACCAGGATACATGATGATGCTACATAAGAACTATCCTCGAGTTTCCCACCAGGATACATGATGATGCTACATAAGAAATATCCTCGAGTTTCCCACCAGGATACATGATGATGCTACATAAGAAATATCCTCGAGTTTCCCACCAGGATACATGATGATGCTACATAAGAACTATCCTCGAGTTTCCCACCAGGATACATGATGATGCTACATAAGAAATATCCTCGAGTTTCCCACCAGGATACATGATGATGCTACATAATATAAGTTGTTAAAATTTGCATGCAATAGTAGTAAAAATAAATAAAATTTAAACTACAGATAACCACCCACACACCCGTCTATTTCCGTATACATACTCTATAAGATAACCATCCACACATCCGTCTATCTCCGTATACATACTCTACAGATAACCACCCACACATCCGTCTATCTCCGTATATATACTCTACAGATAACCACCCACACATCCGTCTATCTCCGTATACCTACTCTACAGATAACCAACCACCCACACATCCGTCTATCTCCGTATACATACTCTACAGATAACCACCCACACATCCGTCTATCTCCGTATACATACTCTATGGATAACCACCCACACCTCCGTCTATTTCAGACACTTTTCTACCTTACTGTCACTATTCTTACTCTTCTTTCAAATAAGAAATATCCTCGAGTTTCCCACCAGGATACATGATGATACTACATAAGAAATATCCTCGAGTTTCCCACCAGGATACATGATGCTACTACATAAGAAATATCCTCGAGTTTCCCACTAGGATACATGATGCTACTACATAAGAAATATCCTCGAGTTTCCCACCAGGATACATTATGATGCTACATACGAAATATCCTCGAGTTTCCCACCAGGATACATGATGATACTACATAAGAAATACCCTCGAGTTCCCCACCAGGATACATGATGATGCTACATAAGAAATACCCTCGAGTTTCTCACCAGGATACATGAGGATACTACATAAGAACTATCCTTGAGTTTCCCCACCAGGATACATGATTATACTACATAAGAA